>JASTSP010073628.1:0-44394 GCA_031762855.1 Forpus conspicillatus
CCTCCGAAATAAGACCACCTCTCTCTGAGCATGCTCTCTGAATTTTTAGTCTCATATACCTTTAAATCGAGGCGAGAGAAATTTTCGCCAATGGTAATAAAGGTATGTATGACTAGAGTCACTCAAGCTCCACCTTGAAGGTAAAAATAATATAAAATAGCCCAAGAGAAAGGGGGATTTTGGGGAAGATACCATCTTGGACGAGTCACGGAAGATAACACCAACCGACTCCTGGGACCGGTCGACGGGCTGGACCTCTCTTCCCCCCCCATAGGGACGCCTGTGGGTAAGACTCGCACTGTATCCAGTGCTTTCCTAGGAAAACCTTAGAATCTCTATAGAGTTATTTTTATTGTCATCTATATCTTTTAGAGCTAAGCTGTGTTAACTTTATCAAGCGCTTGTATTCATGTAACCATTATATGCACGTGCTTTTGCAGACAGTATTTATCACCGGCAATCCAAAAGAATCTGTACCTGTTGCATTAATAAATTCAGTATAACTGTGAGCATAGTGTGGTGCATTATCAGTGAATCCGATACCAGTCGCGCTCGGACTGATAGTTGCATGTAGGAGCTGTCCCCGTGGTGAATTATCAGTGAATCCGATACCAGTCGCGCTCGGACTGACAGTTATTGTCAGTGAATCCGATACCAGTCGCGCTCGGACTGATAGTTGTGTATTGGGGCTGTTCCTGGCTCTCTATATAAAACCAGGGGTTTGTTCCCCCCTCTCCATTTAACGCAACAGTGGGACAGCATGTGACTGAGAGAAGATTTTCCCTTCTGTGACATCAATTGCGGGCTGCTCTCCTGTTACGTGTACCATGCACAGAGGTAGGTGTTTGCAATCTCTGGTACTGGACATACATTAACTCTCCTCTGGTTTGGTGAGGTTGTTCTAGTAAGGATTAGAGCAGAATCTCTTAGTGTGATAATTCAGGTATCGTAACTTTTTATCCTCTTATGGGGCTGATTTTTGAAATCTGTTAAGCTGTTTGGTTCTGGCTCTATTCCTGGACTCCTCAAGATAAAGCCTTTTTAGTGTTTTGTTCAAAGGAAATGTTTATTTGTTATAAACAGTTTAGATTCACCAAGTATGGGCATTTTGAACCTGCAGATAGCTCTGACTAGAAAGAATGCATATCTTGATTATCCAATGCCCATGGTTTAAGAGAAAAAGTAAAGCATGGTACTTAGTCCAGTCTCCACAATTTCCTTCATCTGAAACCTTGAAGTAGCTCAAAATCAAGGGGTAAAGTAAAGCAGAGGATCTTCTGACTTAAGGGATTGGAAGGATTTTCTGCAATTATAACAACTTCCTGACACAATCCTGCTTCAGGATTTGATTCCACAATACCCTGCTCCTGTCACTGTTTAATACAAAGTCTTTCCAAGTTATTACATTCTGTACTTTCCCTTGTCCTGCTCCCTGAGAGCTCTGCCAATACTCCACTGGTGGACACTGGCACCAGGGCATGCCTTTCAAAGTCTGCACATGCCAGTGCTGTCCCTGCACCCTTAACTGGGTGTTTTTCCAGAATCCTCTTTCTAAGAGCAACAGGATAACAAATGTCCATTTTCCAGTCTTCGACTTCTTCAGGAGAAAAAACAAACCAAAACTGCAAATAAAAGGATGGAAAAGGAACCATCAGCTAGGTTATGTGCAACAAATATCTTCAGGGGTCCGATACAAGTGACAATGAGGAGCCTTTAGGCAAAAATACAGATTTTTATATTAAAACTATCATACTCAGTGAAAACTTGTTTGGATTTGCACAGGCCTCTGTTAAATTACTTTGAAAGAAAATATCATTTCCAAGCCAAATTATCTCTTGGGATGAATAGTTTTTCTGATTTTTGAATGGATTTTTTTCCAGCAGAAAATCTGGCTAGTCTTGCTTAACTAAATCACAGCTTGGACTGGAGGCCTGGAAACAGGATCCATTTATATGTTTTAACCTCTGCTGAATAACAAATAAAGAATGCTGATATCATGCAGTGCAAAATAAAATAGAACAATATGTGTAATGAACTAATTTGGAATGCAGCTTTAAAAAAATCTTTTTCACACAATCCATCAGGGCATCAATGGGTCTTTCATTGCTTCAGCACATTGTTATTAATAGTGCTGAGAGATTCAGATTGTAGGCTTTGGGGTCCATACGTTTCCTATGGGTACTCCAGGAAAAGTAAAATGCAAGTTATACGTGGAGCAGCAAAAGGGAAGAGAGGCCAGGGTGAGCAGCATGGGAAGTACCATGACACACTGATGGGCCCCTGGCTATGTGGAGATGCTCAGACTGCCCAAAATGGTTACACCTGTGAATTAACTACATCAAGTAAAGCTCCAATGGGATTTATAGTTCATGATTTGGCATATTGAATTTGAATAAATTTGGTGTAATTCACCTCAAGAAGATTATATTACTATAAACTGTAATTCACCTGAATTCCAGTACAGCCATTCCTAATCAGAACTTAAACTGAGCACTGTTTTTGTTAATACACTGAAGGGATCTGTTTCAAATGTTAATTTGGATTTGCTTTCCTGAAGACTCCTGTGTGTGCAAATCCTGATGCCTGTCAGTAAGTCCACACAACCTTAAAGTCATAATTTGCAGTGGTTTGCTGACTGTTCACACTTCCTACTGCTGTTCAGTAAATGCTGTACATACCTATGATCCTTCGCCCAGGGAGCTTGGGTGCTTTACTTCTGACTGGTGAATGCCATTTAAATTTAGCACAAAAGATGAACAAGAGATCTTTCTTTTGTTCCTGATGTCAGATCTTACTTTCTTTTCAACTGTAGCAGCTACAGACCCGATGGAGATAGTGGCTTTTGACTTTGAGGTCTCTGCTGATTAGTAACCTATTTATAAGGAGTACTATAGACTGCAGGAGTATCTTGCAATCTTTAAGAAAATGTTCCTCTGACTGTGTCAGTTTAAGGCACATTAATAGTGACTAAAGAAAGTTCACGGTCTCCTTCAGATTCTGGTTGTTGTTGTCAGCCCACGAAGCATAAAAACATAACTACATTTTACAATATTAATGATCAGCTGTAAAAGCCTGACATAACATTTTTATAGCTCTATAACTAATCTTTTTATTATCAAGTTCCAGTGGTTTGCATCAAATATGTATCATCTACAGTTAACTTTAAAACTTTCTCAATGCTGTCGTAGGCTAATGAAGTTTATAAATGTATAGATTTGTTTGAAGTACTTAGTATTTTATATGAAGGGTGTAAAAACTTTGACTGAAGACAGCCCTGCTTGTTGAACTTTTGCTGCTGGAACAACTATGACAGCATATCTCAGTTCAGTATTTGTTCTTGTAATGCTAGCTGAGGGCACAAACCTGTCTTCTGAGATAGTAAAATGAGCTCATCAGTCACTTGACCCATTCATAGAGCTTAAGATTCCCCAATGCTGGACTTGAAGGGAGGTAGTGTTGCCTTGAATTCCTGGGAATGTAGCTCCCAGAGTCTTGCATAGTCACAGTCCTCTGGGAATTTTTATTCTAGAGGAAATAAGACGGAAGGAGAGGATGAAGGGAAGACTGAAAGAAAAGTTCTCTGGACTCACAGATCATGGACTATGGGGAAGCAAAAGGGCAGAATTGCAGTGTCTGGGCTAAATCATGTAATGGAAGTGCTTGAGAGAGAACTAAAGGCTATTTTAAACTGTTTCACCCTGTTTATTCTCAGCAATTTGCAATAAAAAGGAGCAGGAGAGGGAACTGGTACAAGCTCATCAGCAACTGCCTTTCTTTCTTTATCAGAGCAACATCTACTCTCTGACTGATGCTTAGACAGTGGTACAGGCTTTACCCTATTTAAAGGTTTTGCACAGTAAGGTCTTGGCCTCTCTGGTGTTGCTTTTGAAGGGAGTCACAGGGAGGATGGAGGGACCTTCTCTGTGTTCCTTTGTTTGTTGGAGCAGTGTGGTACTGCACTGGGAAATCTGGCTGCTCACACTTGACAAGCTCAAAATAGTTCCCACAGGGCTGGTGTGGATGGGGGTGTTTGAAATACTTGCTTGGAGCTGCTGTAATCGTCACTGCGGTGGCCCTGAAATAAAAGTTGCCTTTTGTGCTTGAACTTGAACCACTTCAAAGTGTTGCAAAGATCTGATCTTGTGCTAAATGTATTGGTGCTGACCTCTAGAGAGGAATCCAGAGTATCCTGCCTTTTTCCCTAGGCTTCCAGCTGACCACTCATGCAAAGGTATGAATGATTCGTCTCACTGGCTGAATGTACAGCACTGGCTGCATCCTTTTAGCAGGCATACAAGTTAAAAATCTAGCTGACTTGACAGACATCACAAATTGGAGCTTAATTACAGAGCATTGAAAAAATGCAGGGAAAGCTCAAGTGATCGTGATTTCTGGGCTTTCAAACCAAACAGGGGACTTGCTGAAGCAATTTCAGTTCATTACGAATACTCTGAACCTGCCTTGCCTAAGTGAGTTTAATTCTTTTTACCTGTCACTTATCTGCTTTTGAGATGCATAATTGCAGCATTTGTTCAGAGCTATGAGCCTCTGAAATGGGAAAAAGGATTCTTCTTTTTCCCTATGCAAACATTAAAAAACAAAAGGGGAAAGGAAGGACTATTTTTGAGACAGGCTTTGCCACGCACACTCCTGTGTGCAGACACATGGCCTCTTTTTAGCTTTTCTTTCTTTATTTTAATATCTTAAAAATACATGTATCTCTGGGGGAAGCTTAGTAAGAAACAGCCAGCTGAAGCAAAGACTTTAGGAAGAAAAAGAAGTCAAGGGACTTGTACTGTAGAGACAGCAGTTTGAACAGTGGAAAAGAGGACACAGCTGTGCACAGCTGGGGAAGTGGAAAGAGAATATTCCCACATCTTCCCTTATAAATCATCCCTCACCTTTCAGATCCCATAGTTGTCTGTTGTGTTGAATAATTTTATATAGAGGGAGAGCTATTAGCATTTTTCTCCTCATGCTGTTTGTGATATCTAGGTCAGTTATACCTACCTCAGCACCAGAAAAGCACTGTGGTTTTCTTTAGTGTCCTCCGTAACAGCGTGTTTTCCTTACCCTTCAAAGTCAAGGCTTCTCCAGCAAAAGAACAGGGAGGCCTTAGCAGCAGGTGTGTAAACCAATATACAGAGAAAGCTAAAAGGAGAAGGCAGCATGGGCTCTGTCTTCAAAAGACTCATGCTAGCAAGGTCTAATGAGAAGGTGGAAGCAGTGCTGTTTTAAAAGCATCTCCTGCAGCCCAGCTGAGCAATAAAACCAGCCAGGCTTGGACACTCACTATAACTCTTTTGGGAGTGGGTGTAAAGGAGCAGAACACTGAATCTCTCCAGCTGCAAGAGTTACTGATTTCCTCCCATTCCTAATCACAGCTGAAGACAGCGCAGATGCTGTTTATGCTGTTTCTCAAGGTGTGAGTTTGAGTGCAGTGGCCAAAGCAGTTTTGGTAGAGGAACTGTTCTGTACAAGTACATAGTAGCTGGATCAGAAAGATTTGGATAAATTTTCCACAGAGCTCTGCAAAATTAATACTGTACCAGCAGATATACAGATGTTCAAATGCTGAATATCCAGATTCCTATTTAAATGGAAGATAGACTCAGAAGCTTTCAGACTTCATGTGTCCCTGGGTTTTGATTCGGAAAAACATCACAAAATCTGTGAGGGGCTGGTGTACATCTGCAAAATAACAGGTACGACAGCTCATATGCTAGTAATTACACTACAGACATGAACCTTGGTAGTGGCTTACGTGGTAAAGGGAATTAGAGTTTTTGTTGTTCTGGCCAAAATAAGATGTTTCTATATGATGGAAAATTCCGAAATGCTTTTTGCTTGAATAATACAATTCTATCTGAAATTCAAAAGACCATTTCAGGCAGTCAGTTTTGATGTGCAGGATTCCAGCCCTTCAGTGCTATAAAACATCATTGTAAAATTTGGCACAAGAGAGGGAGAATACCATCTTTACCCTGGAATGGTGAAGGGACCATAGTTAAACCAAAGAAAATGACATCCTGGCCACATCCAGGTTGGGTGTTCTGCTTCAGCTTCTCCTGTAGCCAACTAGAAAAATACACTTCAATTTTAATATCCTGAGAAATTCAGTACAGGAATACACATCTCCAAATGAGAGGTGACAGCTTTGGAATGAGTGGTTATACTATAGTTGTTCTGGGAAGAAAACAAGTTGAGCTATATGTCAGTGTAATAAAACGTATTTATCAGTATATTAAGAGTATATATCAGCACATTAAGAGTATATCTCACACCAAATCTAAGAGAGGTAATGTGCGTCTTGTTATTGTACAGTTGGGCTGAATGCACTCCCTTATCCAATGCCAGTAAAGTTATGCCAAGGATAAATGATTCTTTGCATATTTAATATTTATTGATGTAAACTTAGGATAAATATTTATTAACTAGTCCAAGGTAATGGGTGATGTGGGAGACTCAAGAATGGACAAGTAGTTCTCTTGCTTGTCTTCTTCCTCCTGTCCATGCCTTACCTTGAACAGGACAGTTTACTTCCCCAGAGGTAGTCAGAACTTCCACTTGCCACCAAACCTAAAGTGAGAAAATAAAACTTTTTTAGCTTACTTCAGATTTATTTTTCTTAAGCATTAATGAGAAAAATAATGGGAGTGCAAATGTTTTGGTTTTGTCAGAGCTGCCCAGAAAACAAGAATGAAAAATGGCAACTTCTGAAGTTTCTTGTAAATTCTTTTCAACGCTTAACTTAAAAAGTCTGTAAAAAGACATATTAGGTCTAGGCTTTGTAGTCACAAACACCCCGAAGACATTAGATACCAGTATATAACAATGAACCACTTCAGTTTCTGAAAAAAGCCTGTTTTGAGAAAATATTTTTAGCTGTTCAAATCAGTGTTTTTCAACAAGCGCTGTAGAAAAACATTTTAAATGGCCAGAAAGTAGAAATCAGGCTAATCTGAAATCACTTTTGTGCAGAATCTGTAAGCTTCCATTAAGTGCAAGGTAGGCTAAGGCAGAGGGAAACATAATTATTACAACACAAAATAACAAAGTATTGACAAAGCTGTCGTTGGATCAATTGGATCCGATCTGTAGGCACAGTTGATAAATTGCTGTGTTAAAATATGTCTTCTTATAAACCACATTTATTTTCTCACTCAGCATTTAATAGCTTTTCATACAAAAAACTTGCGTGCATCTGCTTTTTTCCATGCTGCCTATACAAGAGCCTGCATGAGGCCATTTTAAAGGGGATGTAAATCTCAGCATTTGTCTTTGTGTCCTTGGGTGACAAGAGATGAGTGGCAGAACAGCCTGAGACATGCAGGAGGGTGCCTTACAGAAGCCTAATTATCTCATGTCTAGGTGCCTATCTACAGTAATCTAGACAAGTTTCTAATTTGTTTTTCAGTACTGTAGGATGAGTCAACTTAATTCTAATTAAACATTGCCCATTGTGTAGTGTGGCAAGAGAGCCAAACAAGATCCTATTCTGCCATAATCACTGATTATGGCCAGGCTGCTTTTCTTAACCTATGTAAGTCCAATACAGTTATGAATGTGCAGTAATATTTGGGGCAGATACTGTTTTGTGAAGCTTAGGAAAATGCTTGTGTTCTCTCTGACCAGAGAATTGTCAATGAGTATGGAGAGCCATAGAGGCAGCATGGGTACTGCTTCCTGTGTCTGAAATACACAGGTCAGAATTCTGCTCTTATTTATACCAGACTTGTGTACTTACATTTTCGTAAGTCCCTCAGTATTGCTTCCTTGAGTTAACATCTAAGCTGGGTCCAGGTACCCCACACCAGCAATGAAGCGTTGTCTGGATTTCTCATTCCAGTGTTGGAAGTAGCTAATGGAGTTAATGTTGCAGTAGCTTCTGCTGTGTCACAAGCTCAGTGACAAGGCTCTTCAATTTACTGTCCCCTCATGTAAAGGATCTAGTGACTAACTGAATTACGGGAGGACACTGGAGATCCCTGTTGGTTTATGGATGTGCCCTATTTCCAGAAGTCACGGCTGGTCTGGCCCTTTCCTCTTCTCCCTCACAGGTCACAGGCATGCCACAGACAGCGCCCTTCATCCCTCACTCGGATTCCTGGATGCAGCGCATCACTGAGGTCTCTCCAGATCGTTTTTCTTCACCCACCATCCTCCATGTTAATTCTCCTTTTCTTTTGCATATTGTTTTCCCCACTTGCTCTCTTTCCAGCATTTTCCTGGCCCCAGCATATCGGTCTTCTGTTCCCACATGACTCCCACTAATTACAGAGCTATCTTGCTGTTTAATGCCACCACCTCTTCCCTAACTAGTTCTTTAAAAAGGCTGTTAGCTGGAAATACATCATCTTCCAGCTTTGGACCTGAAGTCCGTTCACTAAGCATTTTATACAGTCTTAATAAATGAGGAGAGTAAAAGGAAACAGCAGAGGAATACAAAAAAGGTCCTCTGGGAATAAGGTTGTCAGAAAGTCATGGCTCCTTCATAACTCTGGGCATTAGTCATTTTTGTTACCATGGGTGGTCCAATTATGGATTCAATTTTGAAAGGTTTTTCTTACTGTTCAGCAAATACGTGATATTGTAGAGTGCTGGAGCAGAGGTGAGACCTGCAGGCGCTGTACCATGAGAAGGATGACTCTCACAAACTTCAGAGCATGGCTGTTCTTGTGGTTGCATTGGTGCTTTATGGGAAGCCCTGGCCCTGCTAAGAGGAGAGATCACTACTGGGCTTGGGGCAGGGATAAATGAGAAGTTACACCCCTTTTATGGCTGCTTGAATGGCTGTTCTCATTGCCATGCCTCAAAGTAGTCCCAGAATGAAGGGCCACCAGCAAAGCTAAAGGAGATGATCAGAGGTTGAGGATTTGCTGGTGTGTGTGTGGCTATGTTATGCTGGGGTTTTCTACCTGAAGATTTAGATTAGATATAAGGAAGAAGTTCTTCCTGTGAGGGTGGTGAGACACTGGCACAGGTTGCCCAGAGAATCAGCCTGTTCTAGTGGGAGGCATCTCCACCCATGGGAGCTTTAAGGTCTCTTCCAACCTAAACCATTCTGTGATTCTATGGTCCCTCCTGGGGAGGGGACAGGGCTCAGCCCTTAGCAGGTGCCTGTGTTAAGTGTGTGTGTGTGCCCTGCTGCTCCCAAACCCGCAGTGTAATGATACTAAGCCATCGTGGTTTTAACCATGCTAGGAGGTGCTTGCAGGAAGGTGGGAGGATTGTGGAAGCGACTGGTTGTGCACAGGGAGGCTGGTGGGGCAGTGTGTGCTCCTGGAGGGCAGCTCCTCTTGCTGAGAAGCTCCTCTAGCAACCTGCCCAGTGGTGTACATGAGGCTCCCTCTTGGGCTGTGCTGCTACGTTCTGCCTGTGAGGACACTGGTTTAGATCTCTCCTCACCCATCCATGGTCTAGAGCTATATGCAGCCTGAAGCACGGACCAAAAGAGATCCTGTAATACAATTTATTCCTCTTCTGGTAGTTATTTTCTAAGCAGTGGGTTTGTGGTGTCATTTTCTCATCTCTGTTGCCAAAATACAATGCATTTTGTGTTCCTATGAAGGACCAGAGGAGCTTGCTCAGTTAGGTACTGATTTTTCACTTGTGCCCAAGCCCAGTTTCTTGGCTATTTCTGGCTTCACTGACCCCAAAGGATGACTGATGAATAAGACAAATCTCGAGTTAGAAAAAGGCAAATGGTATGGGCCTGATTAGTTGCTCCAGTAATTCAGATGAATGAAGTAAGAGCAGTATTGGAGCTGCTGGCGATGTTTGGATGATGGAGTGGTCACTGCTGCAGAGAGTGGAAGAAGACTAATCTGCTGCTTTCTTTATTTATTTATTTTAAGAGCCATTTAGAACCTACTAGATTGAGTGGTTACAGTGAAATTTGGATGTGTGGCGCCTTGCTACTCTGCTTATATGAGCAGGTTGGGGCAACATTACCCCATTTTAAACCACTCCTTCTGTGAGAGGGAGCATCATATGCAGAGTCTTGTTCTGGACATCCTGTAAAAGCCATGCTGTCCTTCTTTGTCTGTCCTCCTGAGCTATGGCTCTGGTGGCTGTGGAGCCTATTGCAGAGCAGACTTGCTGACCCAAATGTCCATGCCTCTTGCTTTTATGTGCCCAGATACAACACTGGTCCCAAATGGCTGTATTTAGCTGTGTCCCTCCTGAATCCACATTTATACCCACAAGCAGTACTAGGCATTTACTGAAGCTCATTAGAATGAAATGGGAAATACACATATTTCAACAGTATTTTATTTGGAATACTAATCTTATTTTAGAATTCACGTTAAGCCATTGAATCCTTGGCAACTAACATGAAAACACACTGAATCATAATGAAATACAGTGCTACTGTATTCCACTATCCACCATACGGGCATGACAGCAGCTTTTTCTCTTGCTGAAAATAGGATTGCTTACAACATATTTTTATTTATTTTAGGGGAAGAAGTAAGAAAGCATTTCATAATAAAATCCAAGCTCGTATCTTGCTGCATGTACTAGTAGCTGTGGGGCAGGGAGAGGGGAACTGATGACTGCACAAAGCTCCAGCAAGTATTTTGCTGCCTGTTACTTCCATCTGGGCAGCTGAGACCTGAGTTTGGGCTGCAGAGAGTCCAACAGCACAGAGCAGTGTTGCTAGTGCTAGGCTAGGGGCTGCAATATATAGCACATCAGCCAGAGAAGTGATCCAACATGCTGCGTATCATCATAACACTGTAGGTGAAGAATACTGTGGTGATATAAGGAATTAATACATGGCTGACACTACTTTATGGCAAACAGTTGCTGTGCAGTCGTACATAACACTGTAGGAGTCAGCACACTGCAGACTTCATCCTCTGCCCTCTTGTAGAAGCAAGAAGCTGTGGAACAAGGATTATGTAGCACACAAATCGGCATAAAGCTCTTCTTATCCCTTTCCTTGGCAGATGTAAGATTTGGATTGAAGACTTAGGCTTGGTTACTTTGGGAACTACAATTCAGAGGCACTGATGGTGCAGAGAAGAAATATATAGCACCCTGAGTGGGCTGAATCATGCCAGTTGTTTCACCCACTTTAATGCTGAATCACTTTTAATAAACAGCCTGAGAAATGGAGATTTAAGGCCCAATAATAGCATGATGCAAATGAGTTAGTCTAGTAACACCAGAGCCTACCTTGGAAATGTACTTTACTCACCACAGTAATCACTAATTTTAAGGAAGTCAATTATATGAGCTGCCCTATATTTTTTCTTCCTGTTTTCATAAGGAGTGATGATTGCATGAGATATAGCAGAAAAAATATCAGATTTTAAGAATTAGGGAAAAATATAAAGAGCGGAGGGATAGAAAAGCCTTAAACATCAGGGTGTTTGATTTCTGTTGTGGTTCAGACCAGCTCCAAGATGCCTGTAGGCTCTGGATTCCTTTCCACAAAAATGAGCCCAGCCTGACCCAGCTCAGGGGAAATGTAAGGACACTCAGGACTGCATGCAATTTATATTCTCTCTTCTCCTGCCCAAGATCTCAGTCATAAGTTAATTTTCCTCTGGACTTCAGTCTTCAGCTCGCTCTGCTTGCTGTGTCCTTCATCCTGCTGGCTAAGCATCTGAAATACCCCATTGCACTGTCTCTTTCCCCTGCCTCATTAAAAAAGTGAAAAAGCTGGAGATGCTACATGGATGAAATAGGAATTGTAAGAGTGGAAGGGACCTTGGGAGACCATCTAATCCATCTCTCTGCCTCAAAGGCAGTGAACATGTAATTAACTGCTCCCAGTGGCTGTCTGATCTGTTCTTCAAAACTTACTGCATTGGGATTTCCATCACCTAAGAGTTTAGCCCAACAGTTCACTAGTTTCATGCTAGGGAGTTTTCCTTAATCTCTAATGAAAATCTCCTTTGCTTTTATTTAAGCCCCTTGAGACTTATTCTCTTAGTTTTCTCATGCTTTTTGAGAACTTTGCTTATTCTTGTGGTTCTCTGTTGGACTTTTTCCATTGGTCTTTAAACTTTCATCGTATGCTCTGGTTAAATTTATCAGTATTGCCCCCAGCACTGGGAAGAAGAGAAGAATTATTTCATGTATGATTTGCAGGTGATGGCTGAATGTATAAGTTAGATATTCACTACTTCTGTAGTTTCATCCCTCAGCTCTTAATTTCAAATAATTCCACTAAATAGCATTCTTAAATTTCAATTTTCCCTTTCGTAAAACCATGATTTGCAGATTTTCTTTTTTAAATTTTCTTCCAGTTTGAAGAAAATGAACTCGTGTTGATTCACTTATAACAAAATTATTTATTATAGGTAGGGTTCCTATCTGTATCTATTGCTTCCCTAAAGCCAAATATTAAGCATCTTGTTTACGCAGAGCTCATGCAGCAAAGAAATGTGTTGGTAACCATAATCTGAGGCCCACTGTTATAAGTAGCATTTGCTTTCCAATTTCCATCTGAAACATTAAAGCCTTTCTACTACAGTTCCTGTAACCACAACTCTGATATCATTTATATCTCTAATAACAGATTTCTGTTCGACTCATCTTGTTTTTCATCTCTGGCTTCAAAGAAGCATTGTTCTGCAGATGCAATGATCAGCTTATCTGAAGTGTCCTAAAGAGATACTGCTCTTTTAACACCATTTTTATCAGCTCTTTAATTACTTGGAATTTTGTCATGCAATCTGTGGAGCCATGTACACATCATGGAGAAGATTCTGACTTTCCCTCAAGCTGCTAAAACAGGGAGGTTTTGCACAGAAAGCTGCTTCAGATAACCTGCTGCTGTGCTCCCAAACACAGCCCCGAGGGACAGTTTCCACAGAAAGAATTTAGACTGTCCTAAAATACTCTAAAATTTTGGAGAAATCATACCTTTCTAAGAGTTTCATCCTCCCCACTGCACATACAAAAGGCAAGTTTTTATCATGACAGTCCAACTGCCTTTGCTTTTCCACAGGCTTCATAGAGGTTTTCTAGCTCCTTTTATCCCATGGCACAACAGGCCAGAGTAACATGAAAAGGGATGAGAAAATCTCTGCTGAGAATGAGAACGGTTGCCCTATCAGGTGTGATTAACGCCAACATGGTTAAACACCTTTACTGACAAAGACCTGCAGGATGTGCATGAAATCTTAAACAGCCATTCTCTTTCCAGTCTTGGCCTCTTTTGGTAAATTATAATGTCAGTAAATTAAGCAGAATGCTGGTGGAAAATTTGATGTGGTGAAACCTGGCAATTCTGACAGCCCAGCAAAGTCTACAATGAAACTCAAGAAACTCTTCCTTTTGATCTCATGGTACAGCTGTGCAACAGGGCCACATCCATCTTGCTGTATGCTGCACATCAATACTTGAAAATGGCAATTTAAATTAAATGGTTCTCAATCACAACAAAGGCAGTTTTGCTCAGCAATATCTTTCTGTTGTGGAATCCCCCCCTACATGAAAATTCATCATCATAATGAAACTGCAGGCTGTTTTCTGGTCTAGTGTTAGCTGCAGAGCTTGTGACAAGATGAGCTGTGAGCAAGGCAGCCTACACTGGGTGCCGTGAGTGGCACGATACAGAACCACATCACTAATAGCAGAGTCAAGGCTCTTGAGCTGTCATGTACAAATCTTGTTATAATGAGAAGAGCATTAGTTATAGAGGCTGAAATTTTCAAGCTGCCTAAGGGATTTAGATGCTCAGTTCCCATTAAATTTAATGGAATGCGTGCCTCGAAATCCCACCCACAATATTTTTTTACCAGCCATCCTTCCTGTAAGGGAAAGAGAAGGGAGATTAAAACAGAGAGGGGTGAAGAGAATCAGGTATAAGAGTGTTTCTTACCAGGACTGAAGGCTAGCTGGGTATTGTAAAATAGCATCCAAAGGGAACTAGAATGAAATACTGCTTCGGGCTCTCTTGTAATACTCAGGTGATTTGGGTCTGGACTCTACACCAGCCTGCCCTGTGAGGCGGATGGGAACATAATGCCCACTGCGCTTTGAGACTTCTATTTCTGAGCTGCAGACCTACTTGCAGTCATTAAAGCACATTATAAAATGCGAACTAGTTAGACATAGATGGAATAGCAGTGGTCTTTGGAGAACATAGAATCATAGATACCTGGGATCAGAGGCGGCTGTGTTACACCAGTACACTTCTCTAATTAGGTCTGGTTGCATTTACTTCTTCAACCAGATTTATCTGTGTTTAAATCCGGTGCATTTTTAAGTGTCAAAAGTACTGAAGGCCGACATGTTTCCTTGGTAACTGTGGATCCCATTACTTTTCTTCCAGGAAGCTACCAGCCCCTGGGCTCAGCTCCAGCCTACTTAAGTTCAGGTCTGCTCTAGGTTTCCTCCATAGACTAGGAAAAGAGAGGTGGAGAGTGACATCCCAATGGTCCAGCTCATTCCCCTGGGGAGGAGTGGGTTCATCTTGTCTAACTTCACCCATTCATACATTAGGCACCAGATCTTAGATATCTTCTGAAGCTTCCTCCATAGGCTGGCATTTACCTCCAGGAAATTCCTCCACTTAAAATTCTGTATTTAATACAGGTGCCCTGATAGGAGCCTGCAGCTACATGCTTCTGGCTCTAACTGATTGCTAACAGTTAGCTAGGATGCCCAAATAGTTAGGGGTGAATACCACTGGGCTTCAGTTACACACGCTTCTGATCACTGTGTTTGCATTTGCTTGTATCATTATCAAACCCTCATGGGTTTTCCTTATGCCCATATTGATCTTCTCTTTGACTCTAAATCGCATACAAGAACCTTAAGTTAACAGAAGAAAATGGCTCATGTGCTAATGCTTCCAAATTTCAACCTTTGACTTGTATTTCTTTTTTTTCCCCCAAAGAAGAGTCTGTTTCCAAGATAGCTTTAATTTTGTTTTCTCTTTCGTTTCTTTTTTTCCCTGTTCTTTGTTGGCTGTTTTCATGGCTCAATTTTCCAGCTGGAAATAAATAAGGATAAACCACTCTCTCCACTCTGTGTTTGCCCTGCCTGTTCACTGTGAGTGATGTGAAGGCGGATAGGAGGGATTCCAGGCAGCCAGCTGCAGTGTGGCATCTGGAGACGCAAACTTGGAGGGATTCCCAGGAAGGGAATATAACATTTGGCAAGGAAAGAAGGAGCTTAGATGAGAGAGGGCTGTGAGGTTTTCCCCTTTTCTATCCCCGTCCTGTTGCTCGTTTCTGAATATTTGTTTTATTCCCCAATCATATTAGAAGTGTAAATTACACAGATGAGCTAATGAGATCATCTGTGTCCATGCCATTTAGGGAAGAGGGAAACATGGAGATGCTTTCTCCTTTTTATCCTTTCTAATCATTTATTTTAAACCAGGTGATGCTCAGATTCTGCACATACTGCTCTGCAAGCCTGGAATAGATATTGTGGCATTTCTTCTGGGACTTGATATGTATTTGTCCTTTGTATTTATGTGCCTTGCCATTCACCCCAGATATCTCTGTTGTCTTATGCCATATGTATGGGGTGAAGTTGTGGTCTATGAAAGTTTTGGGTTTTATAGGACTAGGACCTGGACTTTGCTCATGCAAAGCTCTAGGTTCAATAAATAAAATGATTCACTCTTAGGAAAAAAGGGTTGATGGCAATCTCCTTGTTCTTTTTGTCCCTAAATTCTACAGAGCAACGATCATAAACTGTGTTGGGTTCAGCTGGCAGAAACATAGGCACCTTCCATGCAGCATTGCTGATTTATGAAGATGTGACCCTATGTTTGCAATTAAGATTATGCCCATAGAACAGATGGGTCAGAGTGATGCATTTGCCTTTAAGAGGCACTGAATCAGATTCATGGTAATAGATCACTCATATCACAAGTTGGTGCCATGCTGTTTTAAATAGCAGTGGTGCAAGGAGGAATTTCTTGCAGCAGTTGACAACTTTCAGACTTTAATACATGAAGTTGCTTCCCTTGCTGAATGTGTATTTGTATGGAAGGAAAGCAAGTCCGTAAGACATTCTTAGTTTCTGTGCTGAAATTACAATTCTGTTTTTAAACAGAGTTTGAAATATGCTCAGTTAGTAAAAGCCTTTTAGTGGGATGGTAAAGATGATTCTTTGTTACACGTTTCTATTCTGAAACAGTACCGTTTGGTTGTAAATCCCTCCACAGAGACACTCTCATTGCTTTTATCCTCACTCTTGATAGTTGCCTCAAATGTAAATTCTCAGAAATACACAAACTCCAATTGGGAAACACACACTGACTTTCCTGGCTGAGACAGAGATGTTATTATTTGAGTACTTTGGTACTAGAGATGTGGAGTTGGAGGTAATATGTTGGACATTTCCATAGGATCATCAGGATACTGTCATGTTCCCTATAACATGCTGTTTTAAAAGAGCTTCCCTGGTCACTGAAAGATGTTTCTTCCACTTAGGTCAGAGTTGGCAGTCTGGTGTCTTTTGCTCCTTGAATTTCATTATCATCACTCCTTTAGGAGTAGAGCAAATGCTTGTTGGTTCATTCAACTCAGTTGTCAGTAGACACTAGGAGACATGAAAAGAAAGTACTTGAAACCAGAGATCTGCAAGAGAAGATTATAAAAAGATGTTTTCTGCAGCACAGATCTTTCTTCTCAACTTTGCTTCCCAACAACCTCCCCCTTCCCCCTTCCCCCTTCCTCCTTCCCCCTTTCCCCTCTTAACATACAGGTAAGCTCAAAAATAAAGTGAAATTTTGTAACTCTGCATTGTAAGGGGTCTGTTCTCTCACTTCTGGGAGGGGATGAAGGGAATATGTTATCCCAAACTAGAATATCAAGTCCTGCCCCATCTCTTTTTCCAAACTACTTTCTTATTTCTTGCACTGGGATACTATAGAAGAGAGAGGGAAGAGGCAGAAGGAAAAAACAGAACTGTTAATTTTTCTCCTTAAGATCATTTGACGAACACTTTTATGGTACACCTTAATATCTGGCTTCAGGCTGCTTTTCCATTTGGATGTCTTCTGCATGATAACACAGATAGCAGAACTGGGGAATGCAGGGAACACGCAGTGCTCATATCATCTCAATGGTGGAAGCAGGCCACTGATAATTTGGACAGTGTCAACTTCTTTTGTATTAGAATCTTGAGTAGAAGAGCAGCAAATGATTCTATGCAGTCACTCATCCCTTCCAAGCAGAAGGGTCACATCTCATCACTGTGACTTCCTGTCACTGTGCCCTGACCAAGGAAATGTTAAGGCAGAAGTGATGTCAGGAAGAAGTGGTGTGCTCTGTGATCAAGCTCTGAATGGAAAAGCCCTGCTCCTTTTGCTGTCTGAGTGGTCTCTCCCACCCAGCTGTCCAAGCAGTCTATTTCTTGTTTCTTACTCTGAGGAAGTTCAGGATGATAAGAGCTCAGAATACAGGTTCCCTTCCTTAATTTGAAGCATGGTGGGACTTCCTTTTGCATGAGTCATCTGAGCTCAGAATGTTTAACCTGTGGCACAAATAATTCCCATATGAACACATTAACTGCACTGGGTCAAGCTAACAGTTGGGTTTTGCATGTATCTTTTCAGAGTATTTTCTGTGGGTGTCTTTAGCAAGCAAATCATAGGATGCTGTTGTTGCTATAGCAATTATCCTCCTTTAGTGAATGAAGTAGGGTAGTCCCCTCAGACAGACCAGCAGACTCCCACCAATTATCACTGCAACGTAGGTACCTGACACAGTTTGCTTACCAGGGATGTGATAGGTATTGATAAACGCTGAATTCTAGGAGCAAATGGACCCCCTGGGATTAATGTATTTCTGGAAATCCTGTTTTGTTTGAGGTTTGAGTCACCAGTGAATCTGCAATTTGCTGACTATAATTGCATTAATTATTCTACGAAGTGATATTTTTTTTCCAGTTGTGTATGATCTGAGTGTGAGATATGTAATTTAGATGTGTGAGATACGTTGTACTTTAATTTACAAGCTCAAAGAAACGCAGTGGCTTGGGCAGCAAAGAGTGTGGAGCAGCCAGGGCAGTTGAAATACACAGCTAAACCCAGCCTTAATTCCCACAGAAAAGATTCAGTGAAATATCCATGAAATATTGCATCCGGAAGAGAAAAATTAAAGTATAAGCAAGGCTATAATAATAGCTTTTTCCTGGTGTCAGCTTTGTTTATTGGTTCACACAGCAATTGTGGCATGCCATCTTCAGGGAATGGATGTTTTGGTTTTAAATATCTGTGGGCTGATAGCAGCAGATCAGCCAGGCAGGACTGTCTGCATACAGAGTGTGAGGCCTCCAATCTGTGTTCCTCCTGCTCTGTGAGAAAATCCATCCAGTCTTGATCCCTTTGAAGTCAGTGCAGTGGTGGCTTGGGATTCTTTGGATTGGATTGGGTCCTGTGAATGGGATTTAAGGCTTGAACGTTCAGACTTGCATCCAGACTTCTTCCCTGAGTCACTGGAGTGATTCTGAATTTATGCTGATATAAACAGGAGACTTAGCCCCTTCTTATCAATATTACCACATAATGAGAAATTACCAGCTTAATTCGCTTTACTGGTAGTACTCTTTCATCTCATCTCTCCTCTCCCTCACGTTCTTCACTCACAATAGACATGAAAAATAGATCCCTTCAGAAGGCATCATCTAATTTATGGTGATGATGGGCTAGTGGCTGTTGGAGAAACAGGATGAAAGAGAAAAGCAGTTGTGAAATTGCTGCTTTTTGTGGGCTACTTGCACTTGCCTATAAGTATTTATTATTCTAGATGGCAATCTAACTGATTCTCCTTGATGTACTCCAGCACTAATAAAGGAATTACAGCAATTTTAAATCAATTCACTCAGCAAACACTGTTGCACTCCATAAGTCAATTATAGATATCACTTAAAAGAAACCGGATAACACAAATCCAGACCTGTGTTTTCATCACTGTGCAGGTAGAAAAATAAAATTACAATAAGGGAAATGCACATTAGAAAACTGGGGGTGTTTGAAGGGAGGGGACTAGCATGAAAGGTGATATTTCTGCTGCAAGGTTTTCTTCAGGCTTTGGAGCATTACTGACACTGCCACCTGCTTTGCTTTCCCATCCAGCTCCCAAGTGGCCTTCAGGCAGAAACATTGCATCACTTTGCTCTCTGGAACAGGTCTTGCTAAGAATTACTATGAAAGCATCCGGGAGCCATGTCTGGACCTCATGTTGAATTAAAAGATACTGCCTGAGGTTAATGATGGGCTCATTCTTTGAGGCCAACAAAAAGCCAGAAACTGGTAAATAGAAAGCACATTCGACCATGTGAGGTAGATGCT
Source organism: Forpus conspicillatus (assembly GCA_031762855.1). Lineage (NCBI taxonomy): Eukaryota > Metazoa > Chordata > Aves > Psittaciformes > Psittacidae > Forpus > Forpus conspicillatus. The sequence goes on from JASTSP010073628.1 coordinate 19,280, forward strand.
TCTGTTATGTTATGCTTCATTCCCTAGGCACTGAAGGTCCACATAATTTTCAGTTCCTTCTGTCACTGTGCCCTTCACAAAACTGGTTTGTTTCCTGTTGTTAAATCTCTTGGGAGCATTAAAAGGATTTCTGTTATTGTGGCTGGAAACATTGTCTGGTTTTTAATTCTTAAATTCCTTTTGTCTCTCTTTTACAGTGAAAAGCTTTGAAGGATTTCTGGGGGTCAGCTTGCATTTAATGCAAGGGGGTCCATAGAAATCAGAAATGGAGGTAATTTGTTATTGTTCATGACTAGGAATTGAGTCCTGATCATTCAATAAAAGCATTATCTAAAATGGGGGATATATCAAGCAAGTGCCAGCAAGAGATCTGTGCAAAATAAGCCTAAAAATGCTCTTTTTTAGTTTTTCTTCTGTGTAGAAAGGCTCTTCTTTTTTGGCAAAATCCTACTTTATGTATATAAATGTGGTTCTGATGCCTATTAATTGTCACACCTCTAGGCAGGAAGAGTTGAAAGTTTCAAAGCAGATAATACCATGCCAACACTATGATAAACAGCCAAGCAACTATGCTTTATCTTTGGTGAAAGATAAGCTGGAGTAAGGAGTGTCATTAGCAGTTGTGTTCAATGTCTGTCTAATCAACTTGAAGAGCAGGTCACTCTGTTTCCTTGATATGATATTTGAGGTAAAGCTGCAAATTCAAGCAAGTTTGACCTCAACATAGTTGCTGTGCAGCCAGTGAGCCTCTTCTGATTATTTTCTGTGAAGGTTTATAGGATAATGAAATGAATGCAGAGTAGAAGGTAGAACATAAAATATAATTGCCACCCCTTGCCAGAAGCTGGGCTATCACACAGAGTATGTCCTGCTCCCTGTCAGTCTCCATGCACTGAACCAGGATGGATGAGCTGTAGCATGAGCAATCTTGCAGGAGAAGATGAAAAGGTGTTCCTGGGCTTTTTGGTTCCAATCAAATAAGATCGTCCTGCTTCTCAATCCAGAAAGTGTGTACTCATGGCACTTGACTTTTAAATATCTGTTCCAGGGCTTTTTTTTTTCCATTCAAAAAATGTACATGTGCATGCATGGAAGGATGAGGAAGTGAAGCTGAAGAATCAAGTCCTCTGTGGTTACTGATCAGCTCAGATCCATCAGGCTCAGCACAGAGGCTCTAACCCTGCCCAGATTCTCTCTGGTTGCAGCACCAGCTCTTAGTGAGGGGAGTGAGAAGAAACACCACAAGGAAAAGAAGAAACAAAGCATAGAAAGCCATGACATCAATCATAATTGCAGTAGTAAAACATTTTAGACCATTCCAAGGAACCTTGTTCTGCTCTCCTTCCACTTCAAAGCTCCCTGTACCTACCAGACTGATAAAAACTCTTCTGTTGCCTGTGACAAGGTGCTATTGTTCAGCCAGCCTTGGGGCAGAATAAGCTGAGCTGCTGTCACACTGCATCACACTGCAGATTGGCTCCATTGTTTGTCACTGATGGAGGTGTGTACAGCGGAGAAGAGAGGAGAATTATTGTATATAAGTGTTGCAATATACACGATTCCCACTTAGAATTGATTTTTCCCTTGTGAGATGTGCTGTCTCATTCAAAGAGAAAGAAACGTATCATTTTAAACCTGACTCACGTAAAGAAGACTTAAATAGGGCGAAGAAAAGAGCTGAAAAAAGTGGAGGTATTATCTCAAGGGTGCTATTAATCATTTTCTTAGGAAAATGTAGTCTTGCTGTGCACCTTCCTGACCTCATGAAACAAACCTTCCTATATCTTCCCACTGAAATATTTACTACTGAGTCCCTCCGGCTCTTTTCTTCTGCATTCAACACCAGTTTGGCTTGTTTGTTGCAAGCGGCAGGTTGGAAAGAAGTGGAGGTTACCTCTGACAGAACTGTCAGATTAAATTTATCCTGATCCCTGCACCTGCTCCAGGGGACCCCATATTTATGGTAAAGCTCACACAGATCATAAGCATTGATTTTCAAAAGCACTTCAACACCAAATAATAAATATAGAATAATACGTAATATAATATGCAGTTGACTTATATGCCTCCCAGTCAATGCAGACGTTATCCAGCATACATAATTACATTGCAAGCAGCACATCTTTTACCTGGGAATGACATATTCTGATAAAAATAAATAATAATAATAATAATCCCCCCTAAGTATGCACCACTGGATGCCTTGTCTAAATCTGTCTATGAAGAATGAATGTGAAATTAGCGTTCGATTAGAAGTGAAGGAAACGCAGGATGTGAATGTAAAGCAAAGGACTATAGCGGTGTCTAAATATGAATGTGACATTTGTATGGCTGCATAAATAATCTTGTGCAGCGTTGCTCAGAGAGATCTGCCACAGGAACAGCAGTGTGGTTTACCACAGGGTGGGAGAAATCTGGATTTAAGGTGTTTTTCTCAAGTGGAAGGCCCCATCTTCACTTCTGTTCCCATCCTCTTTTCCCTTGGGATCAGCAGGGACCTGGGAGCACTGCAGCTTTTTCTGCCTGTCCTATTTATTTATTGTCACTGTACAAGATTCATAACAAGTGGTTTTCTCTGATTTTTTCCCTTTCCATTTTTTATCCCAGATTTTACATAGAGTTCAGGTTGGAGCTTTCTGTGCCTGCTGAGTGGTTCTACAATATTTGACTTTGTACCTTTCTCTTCCTCTCCAAAACACGAAGTAATGAAGGTTCAGTGTTGGTCATCCCTTTACCCACAGGTAGGCATCAGCAGAAGAGTATTTGGGCAGGCCACAAAGCCAGTTCATGCCATTTGGGATCTGAAGGAAGACTTCAACTGTTGTCAGCATTAGATGTACTGCAGCTTTGACCCCACCACACTTCTCGCTTCTTCCCTGGAGTTGCTGGTTTGCTAAGGAGCACCCTGCACCCATGTAGCCCCTTTCCTAAGCACAGGCTATGAGGGCCATTGCTAACATCTATTTCTTTTTTGTTTCTAACTTCGTACTCTTGAGTATTACTTTGAAAACAAGATGATGTGTCTGCTTTCCTGTTGGTTTTGACTGTAAGAATTAAGAAAGATGGGACTGACGTCTTCATTCCTCCTGCCTGTCTCTATTCAAGACTCTGTATTTTTGAGCAGATGTGTTTATTGCCAGTTATGCTTAAATGAAAAGGCAAGGTATGCAGATTGTCAAGGTAGGTGACATTAAAGCTAAATGCACAGGGTTTGCTTCAGGTGTGCTTCATGCCACCCTCAGATCAATTTTGGATCTAAGAAAAATGCTTATTTTGGATAAGTGAAATTGTCATTTGCCATCTTCCGAAGCTATCAGGAAAAGTTAGCATTTGTGACAGTCAACTTTGCCATTTACTTGACCTTAAATCCAAGCATTTATGTACTGCTTCCCAAAATAAGCATCAGTTAGGTTTGGGAGAATGCCTTAAGGGTATGGAAGCCAAATTGTACCAGTCAGAAAGATGCTGTTTATAAAATGAGCTTTACGGGTAAATCTTCCCATTGCTGTTAATGTTTAACGTATCCCCTTAAGCCTGCATGCTCTTTGAAGCAAGTTACCAGTTTAATTGGGACTTTTTAATAAAATTTAATGCGATTTTTTTAATGAAGATGAAAAGTTGCCCCTTGGGGAATCTTGAGTGCAAGGTATTTAAAGAAATTATTCTTTGACAGTATCAATCTCTTGCGTCGTTCTCCACAAGTGACTTAATGAAATAACATCAGCATTTCACTTCATGTTACGTTCGCTTCTCCCCCCTGCACACAATTGTATTTTTATTTCTTATCCAAGAGAAAAATAAATCACAAGAAGGCTCTTAAACCACCACCTTGTGCTACTGAGCAACAGTTAATACGGTCTCATTCTTGCAAATGGGGGGCACAGATTTTTTCCAGACAATTAGGTAAATAGCTTTCCTTTGCATTTATTAACACTGATCTGAAGTTTAATAGGTTTGGCTTTGCCAGTTACATAATTGCTGCAAACTTGGGCCTCTGCAGCCAGGCTCCAGATACAGAGCAGCCCTATCACTGTTCCCTGTACATAATAGGCTAAAACTGGAAATGCTTTTGTGCTCCAAATGTAGATAGTGAGTGTGCTCCCTTTAGATTAAAGAATTATTTGGGGCCTGCTGTCAGCCCTGTGTTTGTCATTGAAAGACTCAGCATCAATGCCTGATTCTGTGAATGGGAAGAAGAGGTATTAGGTTTTTTCTGCAATTCCCTTTAAAAGCCCCACCTCTCCATAACAGCCTATTAGGGAGTAACTCCTGTATTATGAGCTAGAGAGGGGAAACATTTGTGGTGTCCTTTCCTTGGTGAATTATTGTCTCATTTCTTTCTTTCTCACTTCATTTGTTGTTATTTCTCCTCCAGTTTATTAAATGAAGTAATTATCCAGTTTTTGTGACACAGGTGTTGGATGGCAATGCATAGCGTTAGTGAATGCGTGCTATTTACTGTGGGTAGGATCAGGAGGAAGAAGAGGGACGGGCTATAGGAGCAATGGGTTGAAAGATAAATTCAGCTCCCTAGCTTTACTATCAAAGGCAAGAATTTATCTACTTTTGGACCTGTATAAGAATAATTGTCTTTCTTTTTTCGACCAATTCGCAGTGGTTATTCAATTTTTAATACATTAGACTCTTCAAATATTTGTTAGTATTTTGTCTCTCTTCTGTTTCCCCTTCTCAGGAAAAAAAGCTGACGGTGTGTAATTCTCATACAACCTGGTTCAGCCACATTTTTCTTTATGACTTTCCACCCTAAATTCAAGGCTCTATTATTTTCTGTAACACTGTAAGATGGTCTTCATGGTTCTTGTAAGATTTAGGAATTTAGAGGGGATTATGTGAGAATTTCCTGAGCAATCTCTGGAGTTTTGTCTTACATTCAAATCACCATGAACATCCATAGGAAACAGAAAAGAAAGGAACAGGCCACTGTGTTCTTTCTGCCAGCAGACTAGTATAACTCCTCTGAATTCATTGAGAAGCTATCCTTCAGCACAGAGGGAAATTAATGCACATCCTTGGATTTGACCAGTGATGCTGAGATTCCTCATCTGTCTATGGTCCCGTTGATTTTAAGGTCAGGTTGCAGCACTAGGATGTAGCTTTGTGTTAATACATTTCATGACCTTTCCTAAAAAGGAGGTCCATTTTTAAAATATAGGGAGTTTGTACACACACAGAGAAACATATTTTAAAAAAAATCCTGGTTTTTATGCCCAAGAAGAAACGTGTATCATTGCACCCTAGGAAGCAGAGAGGGAAATTCCTGTCTTCATTCAGATCTGAAGCTCTTCAGGATCCATCCATCATTTGTGAGCTATCTGTAACAACTGTCCTGCATTTAACAGGTAGCTCAGTGAACATCAAGCCAAACCCTCTTCCAGTCTGCCAAATCTCTTCTCCTCACCAGGCCAATTCCAGAAGACACCACATACATCCATCCCAGACTGCATGCATGCTTCAGAAAGGACTCTCCAGCTAAGTAAGAGTCAATTAACTAAGTGACAAAACAAGCAAACTCATACAACTCTTTTGCTTCCTAATGAGGATTCATAATAACCGTGCTGGATTTTTTTCCTTTCCTGCTTATTGAGATACGATTTAATTGTCATGAGTATCCAGAAAACAAAAACCAAAAGTCCCCTGAACTCAAACTGACAGAAAATTCTGGTGTTTTCAGGTATTCTGTAGTAATGACTCATGTGCCACTGGGATAATAATAGTCTAATACCTTGATCATATTGCATTTTACATAATTTTACATAATTGTTCATAAGGGCTACAATTATTGTGACTGTGAAACACAAAAACACAGGAAGAGAATAAAAAAGCCAAAGCAAATTAATACATTTAGCTTGATTTTTTCTTGTACTAATTACCACTGGGAAAACATATATTTTAACCCAGCAATCTTTAAATGTTTTTGTACTGCAGTGCTGTCAGGAATGAAACTGTATGAAAAGCATGGTTGTTGTTGTTTAACCCCAGTGACACCTCAGCAGCTCACTCACTGCCCCTGATGGCACGGGGAGGAGAATTAGAAGAGGGAAAGTGAGAAAATGCTTGGGTTCAGATAAAGACAGTTCAGTAGGTAAAGCAAAAGGGATCCATCGTGCATAGTGGTTACATGGGAATACAAATGCCATCATGCTGAACGTCCTCCCCTTGCTTCTTCTTCCCCCAGGTTTATATGCTGCTCATGACACCCTATGGTAAGGGATATCCCTTGGGTCAGTTGGGGTCATCTGTTCTGGTTGTATCTTCCCAGCTCCTTGTATACCTCCATCACCTCACTGATGGGATGAGGAGCAGAAAAGGCCTTGACTCTTATCAGCAGTAATGAAAACATCTCTGCATTGACAACATTGTTTTCAGCACAAATCCAAGCCAGAGCCCCATAGTAGCTACTGTGAAGAAAATTAACTCTGTCCCAACCAGCACAGCAGTGATTGTCTTCCCAAATGCCAAATTACTGAGTGTTGTTAAGTGTGTTCACAGGGCTGTGGAGGTATTCTGGCTTTCTGAAGTACTTTTGTCAAAGACCGTGGTTGCTAGTGGTTTAAAGTACAGAACATGCTCACCTGTTTGTTTTTAAATGTGTTATTATTTGTGCTCTCTGCCATACCAAACAGCATTTTGGCTGTCAGTGTCATGAGCAATACGCTGGGTTTGTGTTATTTTTACCATTTCCCTGTTGCTCTAATTGTTCCCCAGTGCTCTCGAGGAAAAGCAGTGCTCAGCTGCAGGAAGGAAAGCAAAAACTTCTCATTTGAAACACAGAAGCAGGCCTGCGGAGGGAGAAGCTGGGACAGCCATTCACTTCAGGAGAAGCAAATTTCCATGCAAAAAATCATCTCCATCTGCTGGATAGGACAGGACGCAGATTTCTGTATCCCACCCGAATTTGTTCCTGAGGTGTCGGGGAAGCACCACCTTCTCTGCACCATTTTCACTGTGAGTTCATGACCTGGAGGAGATTAGATGCTCTCAGCGCTGTTCTGCTGTCTTCATAGGGAAAGATTTTCATAAGGATTTATTCAGGCTTTTCATTGCATTTCTGTTCTTCTTTGGCTCCTGCAGTAATGGGAGGAAAGAATAATAAGCCAGGACTGCCAGAACAAAATGCCCACCATGGTAATTGAGTCTGCGTGGGGTTTTGAGCAAGGATCTCATTTTCAGAACAATGTCTTGGCTTTAAAATCCTTCGGGATGGATTAAAACAAAATGTCTCAGAGACCAATATCCTCAGGAGTCCGGGTGACCATCGAAGCAAAGGCTTCATGGTGGCACTTCTCAAATCACTCTGTTATCTTGAAGTCAACTGATCTCCTCTTTTCCAATTTTCCTATCCCTCAAAGGCAAGCAGTAATGTGCTGCCAGCTCCGCACTTGGCCTTCTCAGGACCAATCTGCTGTTCTGGCAGATCAGAAAGAGATTTCTGTGCCCCTCTTATGTCAGTCTTCAATCTCTGGAGACTGACCTGCACGAGGTTAAATTAGCCCGTTCAGACTGTGTGTGAAAATCAATGTTGTCAGCTGGTGTGTAATGGTCAGTGTGCTCCGTGCCACCTCCTGCAGTGCTTGGGGGCCCCACAGTCTGGCTGAATCTGCAGGCTGCTCTCCCTAGTGAGGACTCTTGTCTGCAGGTCTCCTTGTGGGATAGGTGTAGGAGGGTCAGGCTCAGAGACCTGGATATTCCCAAGGAAGACATTTGCAGAGGGATCTGCATTCAGCCTCCCTCTATGATTTATTCTTCGCCTCTCTCATCCGCATGATGATTGCTGACACACAGTGTTTTCCATTTGACTGACAGATGCATTTCTCTGTATCAAAGTTCTTCATGCTCTGTCAGTTGGTAGTTGCAGAAGGAGTGGGATTCCATCATCCCTGTCTAGTGTGGGACACTCTGTGTGTTTGCTGACTCTGAGTAGGGTCACAAAACACAAGGTACGCTTCTGAGCAATTCTCTGTGGTGCAAGCAGTTGGCAAATTATAATACTAGGTCAGATCTTGAAAACAGCGTGACTGCATTCGCTGCATGTCACCAAAGCATTCAGTTCATCCCTCTGCAGGATCAGCACTTGGTTCATTCAGTGAGACTGCTCCTTTAAGCTACCAAAATGACAGGAAGCAACCAGAGTAAGGAAAGCATCTGATGCCCCATTTAGAAATACTACACTATTTAGTTTATTCATTTGGTCCCGTACTCTGCAGCACTTGTTGGCTGTCACTGTGTCCTGCATATGAGAACGTGCTGCTCATGAGTGAGCACCCACCTTTCCCCACCTCATGAGCCCAGCCTACCCTGCAGGACTATATATAGGGTGAGTTAACACAAAAGACTTGCTGGGGTGCCGATTTCCCTGTTAGCAGCGTGTGTAGCTGGCACTACTGTGTTGTGCTCCTTAGTTACATGTAAAGTTCTTCTGAAGCAAAAAAAGACAAAGGCAATATTCTTTGTTGTCATTCTCGGTTATTTCAAAATTGCTACCCACAGCAGAGCATTATCAGTCATTACAGTCACATATAGGAGCATTATATTCACTTTGCGGTCTCGCAGCTCCATCGCCAAGGACATCACAGTCACAATGAGACATAATCAGCATGCTTTTGCCAATTTCAAGACATTGTAATTTAGCAAAAATTTCCTGTGTTTAGAGTCCTCTGAAGTTGGAGGAGCTGCTCTGAATTTCTCTGCGGCCCTTTTATCAAGATCAGTGTGAATGGCATGGAGGGAGAAATAAGGCGTGAGGACCCTCTTTAGCACGCCACCGCTACGCCTATGAATTGCGGGGCACGTGTGCTGCATAATGTCAGTTGTGACCGACACAACAAGGGACAGACAGAGCTGGGGAAAAGCCTCAACCTTGAGTGACCTTGCTGTTGGGAATTTTTAACTCATTCTCCTCCTTATTGCAACCGTGGTAAAAAGATGCTGCACAAAAATGCTCTTTTTGCGTAGAAGATTCAGGGAAAAGGCTTCAAATGATGCAGATGTGAGACAGCTGATCTGGTCCCTCAGGTTTTTCCAGATGGCATTTATCTGTTCTGATCCTTATTCCTGACTGGTGACAGCTTGATGGGTGACATCAGGCAAATCACGCCCCTTTATACCTCATTTTCCCCACGCACATTGTATTTCCCCAGTTCTTGGGGAGCTAAAGTTGGGTTTCAATTCTCTATTAAGAGCTAGGTGGCATTTGACCACTAACTGCGTACTGGAATTTCATTTATATCGTATCTTACAGGAACATTTTATAGCGTGCAACCATTTAAAAGCTATTCTTTACTCTGAAAATCTGCTGACACTGGAGCTCGGGAAATTCTCTGTCCTAAGAGAAAGTAACAAACATGGTTTTTCAAAACCTGGAAGTGGGGCTGTTCCCAAAGCCTTCCCTTTCTTCTGAGGAGAGAAAAGATACCCACTCCAACAAAAATGTTGCTTCCAGCGGTCTCCTTCCAGCCAGGCCAGGTTGGGTCATTATCATTTTTGATTACCAGTACTTTGACTTTATTTACCCTGTGTGAAATGTTTATGAGCATTTGGCCACGTGTTTAATGTATGCAACTTGCTTTGGGGTTCTTTGCATACTTGAGCATGAAAGGATAGAAACATAAATGCAGACAGATTTATTGCAGTCTAATTTAATAAAAATGTTAGCAAATAAATGCACTTTTGACGGGGCAATAAATATCAAATAGGAGCGAAGCAGACAGTGGAATAGCTTGTAAGAAATTAACAGGAAACGTTTTGGTTTGACAGCAGCTATAAACCAAAATTGTACTTCGGAGACCTGCGGAGTGATTTAGAAGAGGTGTGCTTCCAGGGCACGCAGAATCAGCTTGCACGAGCAGGGTGCAGGGAGGTGGGTTCAGGATGAGACCACAAGGAATGGTTTGTGATCTGTCGCTTCTATTTGTACACTGACATTTAATGTAAGGGGACCAAGATGCTGCCTTGATTGGCTTTCCTACGCAGGGCTGCTGGTTGTGCCTGTGCGTTGCTTAGCAGCAGCATGCCATCCCTGGTCCAGGGCTGGCAAGCTTGCTCCTTCTGCCTAGTGCTTGGACTTGACTGCTGTAACTCCAGCTTCATGTGTTTGTACTTTGAGGGGGAATCAGGGAAAAGATGTAATCAGTGTTTTGCACCTAGACTGGCTGGGTGTCAGCTTGTGGAGTGATTTGCCCAGAGTGAAATAAGAGGCAGCAGCTGAATCGATTCTCTTGGTACCCCACATGCTTGCATCACTTGCATTTTAAATGCTTCCTCCTCCACGTCCCTTCCTTGTATCCTGTGCTCCCCTGAATGCCTCTCAGGGCTTTTGCCAAGACACACATTGGATGTCCTGCTCCCCTCAGGCCACACAGCTGAGTAATTTTACCAACTACAGAGCTTTGATTTAAGCCTTATCTGGAGGGAGCCTGAAGTGTTTAGCTGTGGGCTCCACTTCCATGTCAGACAGACATAAGGAGGGCTGCACTAGGAGAATTTGAGGGCTCCCCTGGATATCAGATTGCAGATCCATAGCACAGCAGCTAACTGTGATGCTAATGAACTCTTCTGGTGCTCTCCATTGATTTCATTGAAAGCAAGAGTGTTAGGATGCTGTTGTTAAAGAAAGCACACAACATTTTTTTTCTGTTGCTGTGAAATAGCTCCTCAGGTGTCTCGCAATATTTGGTTTTGCCTTTTTTTTTTTCCAGTGGTATTCCCTCTTCCCTTCATCTTTTGGGCTTCAGATTCTCATGAGGTCCCCAGGCAATTACTGAGGCTGTGGTTGCCACAGGCACTGTTCTCTTCTTTTTATTGCAGAAATACACTCAAATCCTGGGAGAGATTTTGTTTTAACGGCCCAGTCAATATATGATGCTTATTCTACCTCAAGCATACAAAGATGATTTTGAAACATACTTGTTCATCTTAATACTCCTGCTAAGTTTCTGAAATGATCAATATATCCTATGTATTTCTTACCATTTCAGCACAAAACCAATATCACACTTTCACTGTAGGCATCGAATCATCACTCACTGTATTGGGGACTGTATCTCAATGTGTGTACACAGAAAGTCAAGGTAACCTGTTTGCAGAGAGGTAAAATAGCAGTGGCTAATGGGAAGAAGCATGCGGGAACAGAGTTTGCCTTACCATAAGTGGAATAAAAGCTGAAAGTTTTCCATACCACAAGTCGGGGGGGGGGGAGAGTGTGTGTGGAGTGTAAACTTTTGGTCCTAAAGTTCTGGAAGAATTCATGTGTGAAATTGCAAATCTGGTAGTAAGAGTCTTTAATAAATCTATCAACTCAAGGGTGGCACTGTGTGACTGAAGAATAGCAAGCACAGTGTCTGTATTCAAGAAAGGAAGAGAAATAGGGAGATCGGGGGAAGAGGCCTTTTAGTCTGACATCAGCTCTACGGAATCAACGTTTTTGGACAATTTTTTTGTGGCCACTGTTGTGATGATTTGTGAAAAGGGCAAAGTCTACACCAGGAAAAGTATGGGCTGTATAGATAAGCAGCTGTTAACATCCTTTCTTGATATAGCCCTTTGTGGAATATCTATGCTCAAAACCTGTGAATTAAAGCAGGGACAAATGCAGATGGGGGTTGTTATAGAGATCAGTAGAAGGAGAACCTAATTTACAAAAAGAAAGCAAAAGGAGCATGGCTTGTTGATAGCAAAGTGAAGGCTTAGTAGAGCTGTGGCTACTGCCTGTAAAAACATTAGGGAGGAAAAAGGACTATTTGCACTGTAAAGTAATGTTATCACAAGAACAAAAGGACAGGAATAAACTCGCACTGGAAATCACAAGGAGTTTTGTAGCCATTAGGACAAGGAGGCTGGAAGAGTTTTTTGGGACGAATGTCAACAAGCAAAACCCCAACTACTTTTAAGCCACAGGAAGCTTACAGAGCAATAATAAAATGCAGCACATAAGATGGCAGGGACTGCACTTGGTGACCCCAGGGATGACTTCCAGTCTGGGTAAGGATGCAGGAACTCCCTTTCAAAGTCCTCATTAAGCTTTCTATATATATCTTTTATTTCATCTTCCTTTAAAAAAGGATTATCCTGTAATAAACAGGGCGGTGCCATCTGCCAGAGTCTCTGGCACAGAAAGGAGGAATTGCTGTTTCATGTTAGTTATCTGTATTGAGGAGTGGGAGAGGGGCGATTTGAGGCAAGGAGAAAGGATTTGTTGGGGGAGGGAAGGATTTGGGGCTGCTTCCATCTGGCACTGGGGCTGATTGAAGGTGAGAGCTGATCTCTTGCAATTCTGTGAGAAATGATGGGTAAGGCAGATGGAAGTTGTGAAGTGCCTAAGAGCTTAGGTTTGATGTGGCCAATGAAGGGAGGTGAGAGAAGAGCTACACAGAAGGGAAGGTCATAGTCTGAAGTGAAGCTAAAAAAATTGTCTTTACAGTGGTGTTCTCAAATGATACAAGGAAGGCAAAATGGCAGTTTTCTGTATCTGAGAAGAGAAAATTAGAGTTGATCTGTGCTATAAGATGATGAGAGCCTAGGTGAGGAATTTAGCTGTGCAGGGAGAATGATGACCCTGTTTCAGCAGAGGGAACTGGTGTGATGATACATTGATCTAGTGAAAGCGTGCAGGGCAGATCAAAAATGATGCCTAAGTTCCAAAGCTGGGAGCAACTAAAGTATTTCTCCAAGGCATTGGTCTGCTTCCAGCACTGACTGTGCTGCTTCTGTTCAAATGGAGCAGATTAGCAGAAAAAACGAGCTTTTAAATTATTGGAAGTATGGCTGCTGCAGGCTCAGTTCCATCCCTCTGGGAGAAGGGCTCCAGGGGGTGGGCTCCTTCCTGGGAATGTGCTACTGGACCCCGTTTTCTACCACTGGAAAGGGGGAGCTAGGTCCTGAATAACCATGCTGAGGCTGGTCTGAAGTTCATGAGACGTTAAGAAAAGGTCGAAAGAAAAGAGTGAAATCTGAGTTTATTTATCTTTTAATTTGTGTCCTTGGGGAGTTACATTTCCAGGTGCTTCTCTCCAGCCACAAGCTCAGAGATGTCTTTCAGTGAAAGCTGAGGGTCCTCAATAATTGCTCAAAAAGCAGTTCTCAAACAGATGTTTTCAGGTCTTCTCAAATGAAAAGTAGTGGCAGGTCTGATGGTCAGAAGTACACATAGCACATTTTCATGCTCAGCATGATGATGATGGAGTTTCAGGACATCAGTGCAGGCTGCTTCTGTCTTCCGTGTTCAGGACTCTGAGATTTGGCTTTTGTACAATAGTTGCTAGGAAAATGCTTCTTGATAGTTACCCACATCCTGTTGTCCTTCTGGTGTTTCTCCTTTATTTAGAGAGAGTTTGTCTATAATGCTGTTGATCCAAAATTGAGGGTATGATGAAGTGGCTGATTCAAATGGCACTGAAAGCTTTGTGCAGGCAGGCTCAGTCAGGCCTTCATTAGCTTAGCTTAAATCACTTCAGGCTACTTTGATTCTGAACAAGTTCACAGAGGATTTTTGGATTAATTTTCCCACATATCTCCATCCAGGCAAGCCCTAAAAAATCATCAGCATATACAGCATGCCTTTAGGAAATGAATTCTTCTAAGGATGAAGGATACTTCTAGACAGCTGAAAGACTATGGGCATAAGCTAGCAAATGGGGGTGACATGAGGGTAGCAACAGGGAACCACAGACTTTCCCCCTCCTTCAGAGAAGTCTCCTTCTGAGCTGGCAGAGGCTCAGACCGAAGAAAAAGAAGGCGATGGTAAATGAAAAACTCTACAATGTGACCTGTGACAAAAGGTACCGACTTTACTTTCTGTGCCTCAAACACCCGCTTGTGTTGCTGTTTGATAATCCAGGTATTGATCCTTTTCTCAGTTTCCCCAGGTGTAAAATGGGGTAAAAGATACTGGTCTGTTTTGGAAAGTGTTTTGATATGAGGCGCTAGGGAAGTTCTAAGAGTTCATTATCACCATCCTATTAATGCTACTGCTGTTATTGTTCTGTGGTTTGCTTTACTGGAGTAATGACCCATTAATATTATTTTGTTGACTGTACAGATGATCTTTCAGAGCAGCAGTCAAATGTGCCATTAAGAGCCCGAGACAACTTACTGTCCTAATTTATAAGCAGATGCAACCATGAATAAATAGGAGAATAAAATGAACTAATGGTCGAGCAAGTTTTTTACATAAGGAGCTATAATCTCAGCTTGCTGTCTTGCCAGCCGTCTGTACCCCTGCATGCACCAAGACATACATCTGCAGATGAGGAAGTGGCTTCTGTTTCCATTGTTGTGCATCCACTGCTTTTGCAAACATTCCATCTATGTTAAAAACAGTAATCCCCTGAACAAGTCCCCTGTTCATTCATCCTGCTGAGAAGTTTCCCAGCTGATTATGTGCAGGTTTTCCATGTGCTGCAGCTTTGCTGGAGCTACTGAGATTGCTTCCTAGGGACCCTGAGGAGCTAGCACAGCTCTTGCCTTCTAGGCAGTTACATGCAACACTGAGTATGTTTTAAGAGTGATGTCAAAATAGCTAATACAGATGCTGTGTTTCTGATTTAAAAAACCCTGTGATATACTTTACCTCCCAGTAGGGAGAGTTTGATAGTAACCCTCCCTGCCCAGACTCTGCTGAATGTTTCATTAGCTGAGCAATGTGGGGACTGCAGAGGTGATGGGGGGTCTGTAATGTGAGACAACGTTTATTCCCCCTCAGCAAAAAGATCATCCAAAAGCCTTTTGCCCAAAAAAGTTCAACCGAAAAAACCCTAAACCAAACAAAGTGCTAATTACTGAAATTAGTGAAATCTGAAAGAAAAGAATATACTGTTTATTGAACACATTGTCTTTTTGTATTTATATCTAACCTGTATAAATACACCAATAAAAAGAATAGCATGATTCAAGTTATCAGAATTCCTTGGCTTTCATGTGCTTTCTTAAGTGATGAGGCAGAGGCCCAGCAATTAATGATTTTCTCTTGGCACACCTGAAACAGAAAGGGATACACGAAATAGACCATCCTGTTACGAGTTCCTTTGAAAAAGGAGGAATTTCAAAAGGTAAATGCCCAGTGGAAATTTCTCTTTGATTTTTGTTACACCGTTAACAACCACTCAGTTTCCAGTTCCAGGAAGGTGAGGCCCCACTGTCATGTGTGGTACTTGGTGTACCCAGTGCTCTGCAAGAAGGATGGGTTACATTTCTAGTTGCGCAGTGTGATTTTCTCCTTTCTCTCTTTCTGTTTGTAAACTTCAGAAGTCCAAGAGAGAACGTGCTGCTTTGCATTCCATGTTCCCTGCTGACTTCATTTCCCTGATCAAAGAGAAAATAAGCAAGGCCTGGTTTGTTTAATAGAAAGGGTCTTACACAGTCACGCCTCTTTGTTTGCCAACATAATTGAGGAGAAGACAGCTTTGGGAATAGTGCTTCTTAATTGCTCTCACAGACGCTGCAGGGCACTTGGTGGAGGGTCGAGCTAATTTGGGCCTATTGTGGAATTCATAAAACACTTGGTCACAGAGGAGTCAAAAAAAGCCCAACCTCAAACCCAAACCACCCAAGCCTTTATATAACCAGCAAAGTAACCTTCACCTCAGCATCAGCTTTGCTCTGCATAAAACTTCCTCACCATGAACTGGGGAAATAGCATGGCAGAGGCATTGCTGCCCTCCTCCCCACAGATCTCTGGTGGGCATAAAGAAAGAAGGGGTGAAATTGAACATCTGGGTATAACTTCTCATCCATTAAAATGTTCAGGCTTTTAATAAAGTGTATGTATGTCGGCAAGAGCTTCCTTCCAAATGAGTACCAGAGTGCAGAAATCACTGTTTCTCAGAGGAAGGCCAGGCTGTAACCCTCTTGATTTTAAATCAAAGGTTGCCTGTGACTCCTCAATCCTTCACAGTCCAGAAGAAGTCACAGCAGAGCTGCTAATTAGAGCACTGGTTGCAGTTTCCTTTTTGGTTTGAAGCCCTGAAATGAAGGGCAGGTCCGTTCTGTGTGTTGTGACAATGAAGAGACCTCAGATTCCTGGCTGAGGCTTTTAGATGAAAGATGGAGAAGGGCTTCCCAGGGACAGACTCCCCTGGCCATGGAAGGATGAGCCTTCACCAAATAAGGCTGAGTGCAGCATTGTCCTTGCCCTGTGGGCCTGCAGGCTGCAGCCTGGGAAAAGGACTCTAATTTTAATGATGTTATTAGTGAATTCTGGGATTGAACCTCTCCCTCTTTTAAAAACAGGGTTTAGTTCTGTGAAGTTATTCTATTTTCCAGTATGTAATGGGTAGAATTCGAACATAGTATTGATAAGTATTCCCATACCCAGGTGGGAGAGGGAGATATTTTATGGGACACTGGGAACAAAAGCCTCATTCTTTTCTGGTTATATTCAGTACTGTTTCTTTTGTTTATAAGACTGTCTTACTCCATCAGAATATGGCAAATTGTCTCCTAAAGGTAGCAATGAATTCACTAGACATACACTTAAACCTTGACAATTACTGCCTTTTGTTACATATTTTTTAAAGCCTTGAATAGCATTAATCAGACAGCTGAGGAAGAGCATTTGACCTTCTCTGTATCAATCTTAGAAAGATCTCGTGTATTAAGAAGCTGTCTGCCAAAAGAGAACTGCAAATGGCTGAGCAACTCAACATGTCTCCATGATAAAAATGAGAGTTAGAGAGACAAGCCAACAGGAGCCCTGATTTAGCTGGGTACAAGTAGACACCTAAAATTAAATATGTTGTTTCTGTGAGAAAGCTCACAGCTTGATTCTCTGTGCTTGCTTTTGGACCCCATAAAGACAAAACACTTGCAAACAAATGCATGATCATATCCTTCTCTCAGCCTTGTCTTCTTCTGAAGCTGTTTCAAAGCTTGTCTTTCCTAGAAGTACATCACAAATATCCTGGCCAGGTGGCAGAAGACAGTCACGGTGTAAGACTGGTTAGGAATTGCATGCTGCTTCCTATTTTTGTCACTCACTTTGTGCCCTAAACCCACTTCTTGGGTTGCTGTTTGGGGAAAGCTCTATGGGCTGGGGACTACCATTGTGCAGTCGTTTATTTTACTAAAGGAAAAAAAGATGATAGCACTGACGTTTAACATCTGGCACATCCTTAAACGCCTTTCTGCAGCAGATTGGATAGCCTGACCAGTATTCAAATTATAATAGGAAACTATTGTAGCTCAAATTTAAAGGATACAGTTGGCTTTTTGAAACTTCATATTGCTAGAACTTATTACATGTACAGCTTCAAAAAGAGAATAAAAGGTGGAAGGGTGGAAGGGACATTTTTTCCCTGACTTTCTGCTTTATTTTGCTAGAAATCACAGCTGAGAATGAATAGTGGCTTTCCTCAAATCTGAAAGGATGGGAGACAGTGTAATGAAGCAAATTTTCTTCCAGATTTTTGCCTGTATGCCAGCAATAGGAAAGAGTTAACAAAACAGTAATGGGACGACTCCTCGGTTATGTCTTTGTCCTTCATGACTTAAAATCTCTGATGTAGTTAAAAGGTATTTTCACATTAAAAAAAGGCTGCTGAGGAACCCCAAACAAACGGCCAAACAAAAAAACAATTCAAGCTTTGTTTTTTTTGACAACAGTGCAGAAGTTTCTCTTTTTCTATCTTGGAAACTTTCCAAAAGCTTTTAAAATAGGCCTTCAAAATGGACTTTACTTTTACAGACATTTTTGCTGCATTACAGTAATAGGGAGCAGGGAACCAACATTCGGTGTGGCTGCTTCTCTTCAGTCGCCCAGCAATCTGGTTTTGCCTTGGTGGTGTGGAGCTTCATTATTGATGATCTAGAAGAAAATGTCAAAATACTAATGACAAAAATTAGAGATGACAGAAAACTGAGCAGATTAGTAAATAAGTCACTTCTTCAGAGTGATGTGGATCCAGTGAGCAATGAGACTCATTTGAACAACACAGAAAATGTGAGGTCCAGGAATGAAGACAATAGGTCATGCTTACTGGCTGAGGTGACTGTATCTTCGAAATAATAAACACCTCAATGTGAGCTGACTGCAGTGGCTGGGAAATTAAATAGGAACCTTGAGTTTGTGACCTGCAGAAGGAGTTCATGCAGTTATTTCCACTATATAAAGAAATAAAGACAAAGCATTTTTGCGGTGCTACGTGACTAATTCAGAAATGCTTTTGAAAAAAAAACCAAATGAATTACAGAAATGGTTTGGGTTCTAGTTCTGGCCTATGTGCTAAAAGTAGTTCCATCTCATTAGCTTCTCCAAGAAGGGAGAAGCTTCTCCCTTCTCTTTAGTTGGAAGGGATCTCACAAGTACTAACACTGAGGTAGGCTTTTGGCAGCAGAGGACCAGAGGATGTCATGGAGGATGTCACAGTATGATCTGAGGCTGGCTACTGGAGTGAGAAGCATTCAGAATATAAAAAAAGGCAAACGGTTTTAGTAATCAACACTGACCACAGACCAACATTTATCGACTGATCCAACATGTGGATTTCCCAACATTAAATGGGTTTGGGCAACTTTAAGCCAAGTTGTGGGGTCTTCAGTATAGTCAATGCCTGGGAGCTCCTCTGTCCATCTCTCAGCATCTGGAGCCTCTGGCTCGTGCTGCAGATACCAGCCCTGTTGTCTCTCCTAGGCTACTCCTGTCCATGAGCCAAGAGAAGGAAGCACATTTGTGGGTTTGTACAGCCTGGGAAGAGAAGGCAAAGCCAGGGGTGATCCAACTGCTGCCTCAGGTGGGGGAGCCTCCAGGGCCAGGAGGCTCTGCACTGTACCTGCAGCAAGTCAGGAGCTGATGCCAGGCATTGCCTGGCTGTGTCCACCCTTCCTGGAGCGCTTGACTGCATTCTTTCAGGCTAATATAAAGCACTTTAGGCAGCCAGCAATGGCAAACAGATAGGTCCTTCCTTTCGCAGTGGAGAGAGACTATTAGAAATATTCCCCTTGAAAGAAACTGCCGTTTTAGAAATGCCTTTTGGATTTAGGGACTTTGCACGGTCCTTTGTCTGTCAGCATCATCCTGTGTTCTTCACTTTTGATGGTTCATTGCCTTTAGATTTGTTTCTGCTTGACTATCCATTCCCATTCTCCTGTGACTAATATTTAGTTGCACGGTACCACTGAGAGCCTCTGCAAGGTGGTAGCATGGCATATATGGGACCCAGAGGAATTCTGAAATGACCTTTTAAAAAAACAATGGCATAAAACAAATTGGACAAAGGAAGCAGCTTTGGGAATGGCATAATGCTTAGAGCAGCAGCCACAGCGAGGCAAAGTGAACTGTTTCAAACGGGTTTTGTCCCACCTGAAGTCAGTGGGGAAGCTCTTCTTGAGTCACAATATTTGCCCAGGTACCAGCCTCCTGTCCCTCCTCCTGATCCCCAGTCCTTGTTTCACCTTCAAACCTAGAGTGTTATGGTTGCATATTTTATGGTTACTGGTAACCTGTTGCTAGCTGGCTGGATGCATGGTCAGAAGTGCTTCTGCCCAAGGTTCACAGTTGCTGTGGAGCTGATGGATCAAATGGCAGAACCACAGCACATGCAGGAGAGAGTGGCCAAACTCTATGACCTCTGGGGGTGGAATGAGGGTAATGAATGATTCATCATTAAACAGAATTAAAGCTCCAATAGTGTGATTTTAATACATAGCCAGAAACCTAGCAAACAGATATGGCCAAGCACTGTCAGTCTCTCTCTTCCCCTGATGTTCCCCCAGAGAAGCACAGACCATTTGTGGTGCAGTGGTTACTTGAATAATGCAATGATGAATCTGGCTTTTACAAGTAAGTCTTGTGTCTAGTTGTAGAAAGAGATGTATCAGAGATAGCATGAGGGGGGATAGAAGACTGCCACTTAGAATAAATTATTTAGGACAGAAATAGTGTTTAATGTGTTTGTAAAGAGTCTAGTGAGTGTCTGGGTAGTCCCTGGGCAGAGTAATAATTGCACTTTTCTGTTTTATATTTATAATCTAAAACAGCTAGCCCTTGAGTAAATGTAAACTGCATTTCCATCATATTTCCATTTGGGTTATATTTCACACACCTGCAGTCTCAAAAGCACATAATTGCAAAGCCACACTCAGACAGGGACTGAATAAACACTGTTGCTGATTCTTAATGAGCCATTAATCAGATGTTTAACTACAGGTAATTCCCTTGAGTCCTGGTGTCCCAAGAAAAATCTGTATTCTCTCTAAGTCATAAGATGACTTACAAACAGGGAATTGTGAGCTGCAGACTGAATGAACAGGACAGGCTTCCCATGGCAGCTTCTAATGGTGAAGGGTAAAACATTTTCATTTCATTTGGGAGTTTATGTCTCATTGCCATCAGTCATAGGTTCCAAAGTGAGGTAGGGACTGTGTGGGAGCTGAAGACACTTGTTTCAGTTGCTGAAGGGCTCATTTTGGCAGGAGCTCAGAAGATGCTCTAGTCGCCTCCTGTCAGTTGGTGTTATTCGCTCTTCATGGACGAGAGTAAGAGTGTGATTCTTCACACAGTGTGAAGTCCTCCTCTGGAACCCATTATCAAAGGAGGGTGCGTACCCCAGCTGCATTTTAACAAGGAATGGATAATTTGATGGCCACTGCTATTTATAGCTTTGCATGGTAAATTAAGGATAATAAAACCATGCATTTCAAAGTGCACAACAAACTCTGCAGGGGCTAGGAAGGAAATGTCTTCCATCAGCAATGTTGTATTGTTGCTTAGCTAGGCTGAAATGGACGTTTCTTTCATGAGAAAAATGACAATTTAAGGAGTTTGTTTAATTCCAAATAAGGGCTGTGCCGTATTTTGACACTGAGGTGATGTGTTGGAAAAGTTTTTGTTCAGAAGCACTGCAGTCATTGACTAGAACAGATCAACATGTTTGAGCTTTAGAAAAAGAAAGGTTTTCCCAGTTTCTGAACTTGTGTAAAAATGTGTCTGGTTTCATTCCCAGTTTTGCTGGCACTAAAATGTCACATTGTGCTAAGGTGGCTTGGTGAGTTACTGATGGTCATGGCAAATCTGCTGTAAACAGCATTTCATAAAGGACACAATGGTTTTAAGAGCTTATCCTTTTTGTAAAACAGCCACACATTTTCATATTGGCCAACCAGTGACTGTAGTTGGTTTTTCTCTGATGAGCATGCACATGGAGATGAAGCCAAGCTACACATGTTAGATATTAGAAGAGCTCCAGGTTATTAACTATGGAGAACAAAAGGTTTCAGACGATCTCTCCATCTGTTTCTCCCTCCTGTGCCAGAGACACAGTGCAGCAGACCATATCTTCACAGACATTTTCCAGGTGGAAAATGTGCATACAAAAAGCATGTGCATCAGCTCCTATATCTCTTTCCCTAAGTAGAAGCTACTTCCATCACAGCTGAAGGAGCCATACCCCCAAGCAGCAGACATCCATAAAGCTGACAGAGTCTCATTCATGCTTTTACTCCCTAGTTGTTATTTCCTCAAAGGATGCTCAGATTAACAGAGTAGTTATACAATCACTTATTGATTATATATTCACTGACACTCCATGCGTGCCTGATTTTTGAAGTGGAAGAGGCACTACTGGCTCCAGACTTGCTTCAATAGATAGAAGGGTGGGCAAAACCCACTCTGGGTTGGGCTGTTGTTCAGTAAGGTCTGCATGGCCATTTCATGGGCAAACAGGGATGAGATGCTCTGGAAAATGCTAATGCGTGCACTCTAAAAGTCTTGTTAGGCTTTTCTCGATGAAACAGCACTTGTCGTGCAAATGGAGGATATCGTTGCTGGCTTTACCTGCCAAAAGAGCTGTTTCTTTTTTGTATCCACAAAACTCGAGATTCACTATGGCTTGTCTTGATTATTTCTGTCTGGGAAGGAAAAAAGGAAATGTTTTGAATCTAATAAATAATCCTCTGGAATATGTATAAAAGGTGCATAAATGCCAGCATTTCTTCTGAAGGCATATTTCAGTGTGTTAAAGTCAACATATGCACACTGGGTGACTGCTAGGGAATATTCTCCCTAAACTAAACCCCAGCCAGGCAGGCCACCAGCATGCTATGCAAATGGTTGAAGAGCAGTGATCTGCCTTCAGTGCAGGCTTAATTTATGAACTCGATTGATTAGATATTTTTATTGGCTAAATTACCACATATTGTATTTCTTCCTGTGTCAATAGCTGTGTCTGAGGAGAAGGCAAAAAAAAATCAAGGGCACATGACCCAGAGCCTAGCACCACTTTGCATGTGCAAATTGAATACTTGCAGATACCAATTTGAAACTGGTACCTCTTGCTGCTTTGTACCCAGTAGCAGTTATCCTAGAAGAGAGGAAACTGAAGGGAACACTGCAGTTGAGAATGAAACCCTTTCCTAGTGTATCAGAAAGCATGGCATTGCTCTCTGCCACATGACAGGTCAGCCATGGAAGATGCTCCCAGTCCACTCTCCTGCTGCTTCCCTCATCATCACCATTCCCGATACCCCAAATATCATAATTCCAAATACCCCTTGTATTACCATTGCCTCCCCATGATCAGGTGCAGAGACACAGCTCACAAAACCAAGCATTAGGGACTGGAGTGCTGCTCCCGAAAATGGACTGAAATCATAGCAGAGAATAAAAAAGAGCAGGCAAAAATGACACTATGCATAACATGTTTTGAGCTTCATGTTATTGGTCCCTGCTGTATCCTGGGTGCTGTCGGCAGCATTTTCAGACCTGTTTGGAGGACATAGCTGGGTGTCCTTCACCTGTAACTCTGCAGTCCCATAAAAAAGATCCTCTTCTTGGAGACTCTGATTGCACATGATTATATTTTTCCTGTTCTAAATTGCAGGTTAGGGACCCCAGCAGCTAATGCACCTGAGAATTGAGGATAATGATCTAAATTCTAATATCAAATTACAGGCAGGTGATAAGACCTAAAACTACCTTAATGTGTAATAAGTTTGATGTTTAACACACACCAAGAAATACGCTTAGCACTGTTAGATCAAGCATAATAAAATTAAGCTATGGACTACTGAAATCATAGCAATTCAGCATCTTGTCATTGCAACACAGAAGAAGAGAAATCGGTATTTTAGCCCTGATTTTCAAAGCATCTCCAAAGCTGTGTCTGTCATTATTGAGGCTTTTTGCCTGCATGCTTTTTTTGGACATCCATTTATTTTTTCTCCCAAAACACAGATGTTTGCCCTGTATTGTATTCATATGAACACACCAGCCAGAGAATCATTCAGCCGCTTTGTGCATGCCAAGTACAATCATTTTGCATATAAGGAAAGAAAAAAAAGCCACAAAACTGAGGGAAATGTGAGCTGAAGTACCCGCAAAAGCCAAAAAAAGAGTATGTGTAAACACGCATTCAGCGATAGATGCCTGATCTCTGAGATTTTAGCCCTTCAGTGTAAGATTGATGTGGAACAGTTTCAGTTTTGACATTGTGTTTGGCTCATCGGAGTCATCTTTGCAAGGAGGGGAAGCTGGTGTCTGGCTCAGGAGGCAGCAAAGTAAAGCGGCAGAGATTGGAGGATGTCTGATATGCCTTCCTCACACTATTGGCATTTGGGTTTTCTATGCATAAGACTTTATTGGTCATATGTTGCCTTTTCCCTCAGATGCCTCTGTGCCACATTTGCTCTTTTTGAACCTTTTTGAGTCCAGCTCCAACTCCTTTGGCTTTAATGTCAAGGGTGTTTTGGGAGGTGCAGGGATCCCTCAAATACTTGAGGAGTACCCATGAAGGGGAATAGATGATAGCACAGGCTGCTGCACACACACAGCAGGGTGAAGCAGGACAAACCCCGGGGCTACATGTAGCATGAGGATTTAAGTAGCAGAGCTTAATTTTGAACTAATTATAAAATAATGGAATTTGATTTTCTGTGCTCCTGATACTGCTCAAGTGAACAACAGAACCAAATTCCTTCAGACCAGGCACGCTGCAACCCCAAATATTTAAATAGAGTTGGAGTGTCACTGAGGTCTGAGCCTGCCTACATAAATAAGCTCCAGCAATCCTCAGATACCCACAAAGGCGAACTCTGGGCATCACTTACACCGGCACAGAAGAGAACAGAATCAAGGCCTTTGTGTTCAGTAATTTTGGCACAGTAATGTATTCAGCTCTCAATCACCTAAGAATCAAAGCAATTAAGCATAGGTTTTCTGCAGTGCATCTTAATTGTGCAGTCTTCCTTGCAGATGATAGATGATGAAGCTCACTTGGCAATGCAGAGCACAAGACAAGGATGTCTGCCCCTGCCCAGCTAACCGCCTCTTGATTCAGAGCTCTCCTTCCTTGCAGAGCCAGCGGTTGGTGCTCAGGGACATGTACCCTTGACTGGTTTCCCATTCAGTGTCTTTGATCCCATTATTGGTACTGTATGACCTTGAAACACCCTTTATTTTCTGTTTTTAAGTGGATTAGGAAAAAAGCTTCTTGGAGGGCTTAAAAGACTGTATGCTAAAGATGATTTCTGCAACCTGATATGGATTACCATAGTTACTCTGAGCATGGCAGCTTTCCAGCTCCTCTGCCAGGAATGATCTAAAAGCTTTTCTTTTGTTGTGTCTTGAGGTGAGAGTCTGGCTTTAAAAAGCTTTCAGAATTCTAATTCTTTCATCCAGTTTGTTGGTAGGGGGAGTCCAGCACTGCTCCATCTGATGTCTGATATCACTGATAACCTACAAATGATGTGTTCGGGATCTCTGATTGTGCATGTCCAATCACTTAGTTAATTGAGAGCACAAAGAGCTACAGCTCATGGCATCCCGATTATCTCTCCCATCTCTTATTCCACCGGCCTCTTTCCAGACATATTGTTTAAGGCTCATGGCACCTCTCCCTTTTTCGTGAACGTGTTCATTTCCTGGGCCAGATCTGTAGTTAGCAAGAGCAGCAGAATGTAAAGGGCAGTCTCTTGAGTCTTGTTAGCTTCTTATGCACAGTAATAGCACGGTCTGCATGCCATTCATGATTTTTATTTAATAGAGTTTCCTGGTGTGTATTTTAGGATTCATTTAAAAATACATCAGTGATGAGCAGGGTTGGAAAAAGAAACTGAGCCAAAAATTCTTTCTAAAACCAGACCAATAACTATCTTCTCTTGCCTGCAGCTGA
>JASTSP010075270.1:16939-32666 GCA_031762855.1 Forpus conspicillatus
CTCAGAATAGGATAGATTTAAATCCTGTTACACTGATACAGCTCTGAAAATCTATGATTGAAAACACTAGCCTTGAGAAATCACAATACATCATAAGAAAAAGATGAGTCAACATGTAATGTTTCAGTTGTAGGGTTCTCAAGAGTACACAGGTGGTGTAATAAGTAAAGTCATGGTCTTTCCATCAGCAGTATCTCTGCTATTTCTGTAGTTGCTATGAATGGGAAACGATAATATTTATGACCATGAAAAGACCAAAGTTCACAGGTGATCGATCTAATGTTCTGAAAGGTAAATAGGTAAAGATTTGTTCTGTCACACAAACGTCTATGATATTTATACTGACTGGTCCATCTCTGTGTGTTGGTTGTCCAGACCATGGGTGTGATCAGTATATGCAACAGTGGGTGGCAATGACTTTTAAAACACATACTCTCCCCCCCTCAGGGATTATTATAATCATTTAAAAACAGTGACTTTAAACCCAGAATTTCTTTTTACTTTTCTTATTTTTTTTCTTCACTCTAAACTGGCTTGTGAAAGACCAACAAACTGGATTGGTTCCCAGTATGGCCATCCACCAAACCTGCTGGATTATGCCCTGAACTGGGGGTCTGCGGAGCTGATTCTTCTCCCAGCTTTGTCATCATCTAGCTGCAGTCTGTGCTCGTTAGGTTATTCCCTTTATGTTTCCACATCTGTACTCCATTTCCCAAGCATTTTTCCCCACTTTGTTTTGTCTATTTAGACTAAGCACCTACAGGTTTGCACTAGCTCTCACCTTTTTCTGCTATTGTGGCTTTGGCCTGAGCACTAGTGTTCAGAGCCCCGACAGGCTATTTCTGTAAGGAATAGAAAATGACTGTATGTTCAGGTGCTTCTTTGATTTCTTCAGTTCATATGTGTCTGTTACTAATGGCATGCAGACCTACACAATGTAGTAACCAACGTGATGTGTATTAGTGATGTGATGCAGTATTTTCTGGCACAATACTTATTCAAGAGTGAGGTGATTGTGCTCCAGTGGAATGGAAATGTGACTTTCGAGGAGCTCCTAGAGGAAACATCTGCATGATTAGAAAGGTAGGAGCAAACTGAGAAAGAAAGTACTAGGGAACCTTCATTTTCCATTCTTCTCTCAGGCTCCTCAGACACAGTCTGTGACCTGCTGGGGGCCAAAGGGAAGGATATCTTATACATTGGAGACCATATCTTTGAAGATATCCTCAAATCCAAGAAGCGCCAGGGCTGGAGGACCTTCCTGGTGATCCCTGAGCTGGCACAGGAGCTGCACGTCTGGACAGACAAAAGTGGTAAGTGGAAACCCCAGGCCAGGCTTTGCTCTTGCTTGCCTGGTGCTGCACCCCTGAGATCACCAGGACATAAGGGTGCAAGGGGAAAGATCACCCTGGCTTCCATCTTCGCCTTTCTGGCCTTTGGGTCTGGGTGCTGGTGGCAGGGCTCATGCTATCTCCTTCTAACCAGAATTCCTGGATGAGGTGGGTGCCTGCAGTTGCTTCAACAGCATGGAGCTGCCAGTGGTCCCCATGCTGTTCCTGGAGCTCCACAGCTCCTGGCACAGCCTGGCCAAGCAGCAGAGGAAGATGAGTAGGCACAGCACCAGCGTGGTATGAAGCTGGGGTGGCCCTGGTGACAGAGTGCCTAGGGCTGGGTGCCATGATGGACACAGCCACCACAATGCGCAGCCAGCGATGGGTCTCAGCCAATGCCAAGCCATTCACCCAGTGCAGAATTACAACAGAGGCATTGCAGCCAAGCTGACAAGGGCTGGGTTTGAAATATGAACTTGTCCAGGGTTTTGGCAGGTGCAAGCATCATCCTGTGTGGTTTAATCAAGCCCAAAATAGACTGTCTGCCCCGGCGCATCACCCACTGCTGCTGCTGCTGCTTATCACGCTTTAGAGCAGCCCTCAGGTACCACGGGGGCTGGAGGCGCTGGGACAAGGAATTTCCATTCACTGGTTGCCCTTTACCGATGTCTCGGGGTGGTTCTTTCCCCGGGAGTAGCCCAGAGCTGTCATGGAAAGACAGGTCAAAGCACAGGCAGCAAAGGCAGGCAGTTCTCGGTGGCCTTAAGACAGCGAGAGCTGCTGGCTTGTTGGAGTTGACCAAGCCCTAGGTTGAACATGAAGGTCTCCTCCTTGGCCCTGCTCTCACTGCTGCTGGCAGCTCTCTGGACTGCAAGCCAGGCTGTATCCTGTAAGTTCTGATGCTGACCCATTGCCTACAGCTGCCCCAGCATCATTCCTGGCTCCCCCATTGAGGTGGGTCTGGGGCTTCAGGGAGGGGGACGAGAGCTTCAACTCCTGCTTCTGCCCATGGGTCTGGGGGGATGAGGGACATCACCATCAACCCAAGCACAGGGGTGTCCTGATCTTGTCCCAGATGAGCAAACCCAAGCTTGGAGATGGCTTCAGCACTGGCACCCAGGCTGGGGGGGCTCAGTCATAAGGCCTCCATGGGCAGGGAAACAGGAGGCTTCTACCCTGGAGCAAAGCAGCACAGCCAGGGATGTGAGAGGAGACCCCTTGTAGCAGAAGGGGGCAAGAGAGTCCCAGGGGGACCCCCGTGTCCCTTTTGCCAGGGATGGGAAAGCACCAACCCCTCCGGCCTCCTCTCAGTCCGCAGCCCCTATAGCGCTTGCTGCTACTAGGACAGGTTTGTCCGGCAGAAGGTCCCTGCCCTCCTCAAGAGCTATCAGGAGACACCTTCCCACTGCTCCCACAGGGCTGTGCGGTGAGTACCCCAACGCAGCCTTCCTCCCTGGCACCCTGCTCCTCACCCTCGCTCACCCCCCTTCCCTATGGGTTGTTCTGTCTTTGAGGATGCCCGAAGACAAGCCACCCCCAAACAGTGCCATGGGGGGGGGGGAAATGACACGACTACTCTGACTCTTCCCATGCACTTCCTTTCTCATTGCTCTATCCCAAATAGCCCCAAAATTCCCCATTTCAGCTGTTAGCAAGAGGAGCAGAAAGGAAGCCAAGGCTCCAGATTGCTTAAAGTCAGACCTTTGGGGGGATGTGGGGAAAGGATGCTGCGGGGAACCCCAGGGCATGGCTGGACCCTGCATTCCCTCGTCTAACACAGCCCCTCTCTCTCCCCAGCGTGGAGCTGCGCAATGGGAAGGAGTTCTGCATGGACCACGACTGGTTCCAGCAGCACCAGAAGCATCAAACCCACACCTCCACGTCAGGCTGCTCTCCTCATAAGCTCTGTTTATTTGCATCCCATAGTTATCTCTGTCTTCTTGTTAAATTATGGAGCTGGCTCTCTTCCCTTGCCTGCTGGCACCCACTCCGCGTTACTGTACATCGCTCAGTAGGTTTAATAAAACATCTCATGCAGATGTGCTGCCAGAGTGAGACTGGGTAAATGCTGCAGGATAAACAGGGCCCACCAGCGTTATCACCACAGGGACCCAGGAATAGTCCCGGAGCCCTGGAAGGGCAGGGAAACCCAAAGGGCCACGGCCGATCCCCTCCAAGATGAAGTAGCCCCTGCCCAGGCGAGGTTCCCCAAGGCTCAGTGCTGGGTGGTGCTGCACTTGGGTGCCAAGAACCGCGTGCACCAGGGAAAAGAGGCTGGTGGGAATGAGTCGGGGTGGTGGTCAAAAGCCAGCTAAAGCTGAGCCAGGTCTGTGCCCGGCTGGCCAAGAAGGCCAATGGCATCCTGGCTTGTATCAACAATAGTGCTGGTGGGTCCTGTGCTGGTGGCTCCAGCGCCTGGGCTGGCTGCAAGGTGGGCACTGCGAGGGGCAGGGGGAAGATGAGCACAGCCAGCCCCTGTCACAATCCCTCCCTCCATCCATCCATCCATCCCTGGATCGCAGCCCTGCGCCCGTCCCGACACTGCAGATGCTGCTTGGGGAACACTGACTTGGTGCCGCGTCACAATCGCCCTGTGCTACAGGGGTGCCCCACCCGGAGCCCCATATGAGGAGGGTCTTTGAGCAAAC
This sequence comes from Forpus conspicillatus, assembly GCA_031762855.1. NCBI lineage: Eukaryota > Metazoa > Chordata > Aves > Psittaciformes > Psittacidae > Forpus > Forpus conspicillatus. The sequence continues at coordinate 20,919 of JASTSP010075270.1, forward strand.
CAGCATCCTCAGGCACAGCCATCTCCTTGGCTGCAGCCACTTGCTGCCATGGACTGTGCTTCACGGCGCCGCAGGGTCCGGCGTCCAGCAGCATTGCCAGAGGAGAGGGCAGAGCCCTCCTGTGAGCCTCCCCCGTGCAAGAGGCAGCGGGAGGCCCCCGGTGAGGAAGGTGAGTGCACAGCACCCCGCTGGATCCTGCCAGAGGGAACTGTGGATGCAAGCACGGTGGGAAGGTGGCCCGGTCGCTCCCCCATCCCGCTCACAGCATTGCACTGGGTCCCTGTCACAGTGCTGGGGGTGACGCTGCTGTTCCCCTGCAGTGTGCGGGTTCTGCCAGCGGGCAGACTGCAACCCCGAGGAGCTGGGGCAGCTTTGCTGTCTGCGTGGGCTCTGCGTCCACGAGAACTGCCTGGTGAGTGCCTGCTCCTGACATCCCCTGCTCCCCAGCCCTGCACTGCCGGCAGCCCCTGGCGCATCCCTTCTTCTCCCCTCTTGCAGTACCATGCCAACGGGCTGTACCAGAGAGGGGCTGATGAAGACGGCTTCTATGGCTTCCTCTTCTGTGACATCCAGGACAAGATGGAGCAGGTGGCAGAGAAGGTGAGGCCTGAGGGCATCGTGCTCCCCATTCCCCATGGCCTGCACTGTAGAGCCCAGCAGCTCCCGGGGGATGCTCTGGCAGCATGCTGCAAGCAACGGCCGAGATGCCCCTTGATCCAAAAAGTCCTGTTTTATGGAAATTGGGATTGGGAGAGATTGAGTGGATCGATCCGTGGTCCGGTGTCACTGAAACGTGGCGCGGTTGTGCTGGAGGAGGGCAGAGAGGAATCCGCAGGGGCATGGGTCCGGAGACGGCCAACGGAGCTGGTGAAAGGCCTGGAGCACAAGAGTGATGGGGAACGGCTGAGGGACCCGGGGGAGGTTTCATCTGGAGAAGAGAAGGCTCAGGGGGGGACCTTGCCACTTCCTACAACTGCCTGACAGGAGGGGTTGGTCTCTTCTCCCAAGAAACAAGTGGTAGGACAAGAAGCAATGCCTTCAAGCAGGAAGTTTAGATGGAGGTGAGGAACGATTCCTCCTTACCTGGAGGATGCTCAGGCATTGGAACAGGCTGTCCGGGGCGGTGCGGGAGTCACCGTCCCTGCAAGGGTTCGCACACCGTGGAGATGAGGCCCTCGGTGCCGTGGGTTAGCGGTGGCCCTGGCAGTGCTGGGAAGGGTTGGACTGGATGAGCTTAAAGGTCTTTTCCAACCCGGTTAGTTCTATGGCTCTCCGCTTCTACGGGGCACTGACACCATTCACCTCCCTGTCATCTCCAGAGCTGCTGCATCTGCCAGAAGCCGGGCGCCGCGGTCACCTGCAGTGTCTTGCACTGTAACCGCACCTTCCACTACCCCTGTGGCACCCAGCAGGGCTGCGTCTCCCAGTTCTTCGGGGCGTTCAAGTGAGTGTCAGTGCCCTGGGCTACCAGAGGCAGGGCCGGGATGGAGGAGAGCTGGGGCTGAAGCATCCCCTCCGTCCGCAGGTCCTTCTGCTGGAAGCACCGGCCGGTGCAGCGCCTGCGGGCAGTGCGGCAGGAGCGGACCCTGTGCCACTTCTGCCAGGAGGCGGTGGCGAAGCGGCCGACCTACGACACCCTGGTCTGTCCCGCCTGCACCAGCGCCTGGTTCCACCGCCGCTGTATCCAGGTAGGCAGCGTCAGCCATGGTCCCGATGTCATCGCCCCTGTGCTCACCCCGTCACTAAGCTCAGGGGGGTGAATGCCACCCCACCACCACTGCTGCTGATGCCGTGTCTGCCCCAGGGCGAGGCGCTCAGATCTGGCCTGCACCACTTCTGCTGCCCGCTCTGCGAGGACATGGACACCTTCCAAGCAGAGATGTTCCGCCTGGGCATCAAAATCCCAAACAGGTCCGTGCCCTGCCCCTGCCTCCTTCCCCTCTCTCATGCTCCGCTCCATCCCCTCCTGCCTCCCCATATCCCCGGGGCTGAGCGCTCCTGTGGTCCCACAGGGATGCTGCCTGAGAGGAAGATGGAGCCTTTGCCGACCGGGACAGCGAGACGAGAGTGACGAGAGCAGCAAGAAAGTCCCGTGTTCACAAAGGGCAGACAGACAATCTCACAAGATTCATTTATGTGAGATGTGAAAACGGGACGCGTATCAATAAAAAGACTAATACGGCATTAAGTGATCGATCCCTTGTATGACCGAAACTGTTGTATATAATGGATGTATTGGTTATTAAACACGGCTGTTTTAAAGCACTGCTGTGCGTATCCTTTTGCACATTGCAGCATTTGGCCACGGGCCTCCTGGGGGCGGCTCCTGGGGACCTTGGGGGGAGGCCTGCGAAGTTGCAGACTGCAAACGTTCCTTTTGTTCCCCACGAGACACAAGAGACAAGTTTGGATCACCGGTGCGGCTTTGCAAGGAGCAGTCAGCTAACCCACCACCCCCACTGGTCTGAACATGAGAGTGGAGATCTTTAACGGAAATGATATTAATGTTTAAAAGGACTCTTGGAACTGCTTTGTCTGCCAGGCTTTGGGATGGGCCTGACCCTCCGTGGGGCATCCTGCTCCTGCCCCCCCTGTGCTGCAGAATTGTGTGGGACCATTGTTTGTACAGTTGGTGCAACTTAATAGGGAATGGCATAATCATAGGGCTGTGTGTTTGATCAGAGGAGCTTGCTGGCACTGTTTCTCCTTCGAGGTATAACTGCTGAGGCATTCTAAAATGCCTTTATGTTTCCGGAATATCATCCCATATGCTGTACCTGGAGTGCTGGCACTTCTTGGCTGCTGGTGGATCTATCGCCATAGAAAAAAGCATGGAACCTATCCAGATGAACAAGCAGTAGCTACTGAAGAGCAGCAGGAGGAAGTGACAGAGCAGGATTCCGAACCATGTGCTCCTCCACGAGCGCTCTCCTCGCTGGAAGAGGAATGCAGAGAGAACAAAACCTCCACCTCCCTGCAGGCAGCTGTTAGGTGTCGCACAGATGAGAGGCTAGATCTCTCACAAGACGTGCCAGTAACAACCAATCAGCCCAGCACCCTTGAGGACGACAGTGAACAACTAGAAGAAATGGGATCTCAAGATGAAAAGAGTGTCCCTGCTTGTGTTTCTGTCCCCTGGGAGTCTGCCTGTTGGGAGCAGCCGGGGCAAGAAGACGTGTCCAGGTCAATTGCCGGTCCTGTAGCTGTGTGCCAGGAAGAGGAGGACGCACAGCCAAAAGGAGAATTGAGAAGAGAGAAGATTAGAGGAGTGGGTTTGTGCAAGGAAGACATTGAGAAAATTGAGCAAGTGACAATCCAGATTGTTTCCAAGGTCATTTTGGCAGCAACTGAGGAAGTGCTGTCAAGTGCTGCGAGTGATGGCTCCACTCGGATCTGCCAGGCTGCTGCCAGTCGAGTTGAGACACCTCTGGAGATGGCACGTGTTGCTTCCTCTGATCAGATGCTTGCAGAGGAAGCTCCAGTAGCCAGTGAGAATGTTCAGAGTGATGCTGCGGTACTGACATCCCTGCAGGCAGAGGGGCAGGGTCAGAATGTGAGACGTTCAAGCTGTTTAACAGACATCTCTTTACCCATCCCTAAACGGGAAAACACAAAAGACTGTTGGAAGAAGAACCCTGTATGCAGTGAGGGAGTGCTGCCTGCTCCTGCAGGTGATGGATCCACTCAGCTCTGCCAGGCTGCTGCTAGCCAAGCTGAGACACCTCTGGAGAAGAAAAGTGCTGTTTCCACTGATCAGACACTTGCAGAGGAAGCTCCAGTAGCTGATAAGAGCACTGCTGGAAAGGATGACGCTGTGGTGCTGACATCCCCTCAGATGGAGGAACAGGATCAGAACGTTACACGTTCAAGCTGTTTAACACAAAGGCTCACAGAGGGAGCCACAACAGACTGTCAGGCGAAGGCCTCTGTGTGCAACGGGTCCCAAGGAGGTGGTCGGACTCCTGTGGAAACCCACAAAGGTTCCCCAGAAAAGCCTCCTTTGGTTGGGGAGGGCTCTGCATGCAGCACATCCACATGTGAAGGTGGGGCACGTGTGCAGGGCCTCTTGCAGAACGCAAGGCTGGCTGTTGCATCAGGCCAGCCTTCAGAGTCAATGAGTGCATCTGCAACCCCAGATACAAGCGCTGGGCAGTGCTGCGGCCCAAGTGAAAGCCCACCTGCTCTGAAGCCGCCTGAAGATAACAGTGTGCCGTACAGCAGTGGTGTGCTGCGAGGGGACGGTCCAGACCTGTGTGATGAGTGCAGCAAGGCACCAGGAAGAGATGGAGATTGCCCACAAGGTAAGCGATTTGAAAATCCTCTTACACACACACGGTGAGCGAGCATTTTATGTGCTGCAACCTTCCTGCTTCAGAACAAGAGCAGGTGAAATCTTCATGTTTCATTTCCCCAGTAAATGACTATTTAGCCCTCAGGTGCAGGTGGGTCTGCGTTCGCTTTCAGAATTCACATCTCTGGAGGATCCAGTGTTAGCTTGGTGATCTTCAGGGTATAGTGCAAAGGGGTGCGCCGGCTGCTTCCTGTTCAGCACAAAGCTTCTCGTCTGAAGCTGAGCGTGGTCTCGAGTAGCCCAGTGAAACGGACTGTGTCTGGGTGTAGGCGAAACTGCTGAACACCTTGCTAGTTTGAGAGCTGCTCATCTCAATGGTTCCTGCTTCAGTTCCAGCAGCTTCTAGCAAGTCCTGGGCTCTTCTCTGTGTCTGTGAGCTGCTGCAGTAAGGAGCCACGAGGCAGGTTTCTGAGGTGCTGCAGGATGAACCAGGGAAGTGCTCTGATGAAGTGTGATAAAATCAGTCGGTTGCAGACCAATTACCCTGAAGCCTTTCTACTTGAAAGGGAAGGTGCATGCCAAGAAATCCCAAGAGGGAGCAGTGCTCACGGAGTTTCCCCATCTGTCTGTGTTGCTTTTGCCTTCTAGATCCTGGATGAGGCGTGTGTGGCAGAAGGCGAAGCTGTCTGAGCAAATGTTAGCCTGTGTGACATTGGGATGGATACTAAAGACCTTTAGAAGACCCTGTGGCCCCAACAGCCCTTAATGACAGCGTGCCTTTGTAATTGCTGCAGAGTAGCTGGGAGGCTGGTTGTTGGAAGACACGTGGCTTGAGTTTGGCAGCAATGAAGGGTTAAACCCCCAGAACATTTTCTTTAGTGAGAGTCACTCTGGGAAGGCGGTGGTTTTGCCTTGTTGGGAACGGTGGTGTGGCAAAAGGTAAACGTGTGCTGTGGAGCCTGGTGGTGCCAAGAGCTGAGACCTCATCACGCAGACAGCTGATGGGCAGGGAGAGGGGACAGAGCAGGGAAGGGTGCTAATATGGGATCAGAGGCGTCACCGCCAGGCTTTGAGACTTGCATCCCCATCCTTGCCTGCGCTGTGTTCCTAGGTAAGACGTGGCAAATGTGAAGCAGGTGTTGGGTCTATTTTTCTCTTTGGACCTGCACTGGCTGGCCTGAAGACTTGCAGGTAACTGAGGATCCTCATGCTTCTGCTTGCTCATCTGAAGGAAGGCTCAGCCGTGCGCCACACTGATTGTACCTGGGATGTGACGAGGAGGAAGATGTTTGAGTTTGTGCCCCTCCCGAGTGGAAATGTCCCTGGTATCAGGCGGTGGTTTGGGAAGAAGCTGTAGCTTGGCTCTGGCCCTTTGCTTCTTCGGGCATAGGAGAGATTTGGGCAAGAGGCAATCCCCTGCCAGCGCTAGCAGTGGATCACTCCCGGCACTCAGGTCCCCGTGCACCATCTGCTGGGGCAGGAGTGTCATGTCGGTGCGAGGAGCAGATGAATCGGTGGCGCGTCCCTTCTTGCCCGCTAAACTCCCTGTGAGGAGCCGTGCCCAGGCCATGGGTAGGTGGCAGAATTCCTCGGGCAGCAGCAGGCTCTCATTCAGCTTTTGGTCACTTTGACTTGTAGTGTCTGTGTCTCAGCTGCCGTAGAAGAGGGCGCTGTGTTTGAAGGGTGCTGGCTCAACCTGGGCTGCTTCCTGCGGCATTCCCAGAGCTGTGCAGGTTTTTCTCCAGGCAGAAAAGGAAACTTTGAGTCGGCTGCATGTGGTGGGAGCCCTTTGTGACACACTGGAGAACCTGATCCAGGAGCAGCCCGAGTAAACGCGTGGGAAGAGCTCTATGTCAGCTCTCTGTGGAATGATGTCTTTCCATGGCCTTGTGTGTGGGAGCTAGATTCTGGGGGTTGTCTAAATGCTGACACACGTGCATGTTTTGCAGGATGGGATGACCCTGGTATGGCTTTTGTGAACAGTGACTGTGCCACGAAGAAGGCAGTGACCCAGCAGAACGCTAAGACAGGGAAAGAAACCAGCAAGTGTGACCACGTCATCTGGGAAATAGCGGTGCCAAAGGTAAGCAGCTGCTGGCCTGCTCCTGCATCCTGCCCTGCCCTACAGAGCCATCTTCTGGCCCTTCCCGTCCTGCGCTGCCTTGGTGCCATCCCGGGGACATCGGGAGCTGATGAGGCTTTAAGTGATGAGCTCCCATTAGGGCTCAGCAGGAGGGAAGAGGCGGGACAAACCGTGAACTTGAGGCACTCAAGGCTGATGCAGTCTTTATTCCTCATGCTCTTCCACCCCAATCTGTTCGTCTGAAGCTCTGAAAGCATTCGGAAGGTTTTGAGGGTACGCAGTTCTTAAGAGCTGGTGATGAAATAAGCTGCGGAGAACGGTGGTGTTTGATCAATATTTCTCTTGCTGACTGTTGCTTTCTTGTCCCTTTCGTAAAGAAATTAGTTGGCCGCTTGATCGGCAAGCAAGGAAAATTCATGAGCTTCCTGAGGCAGCAATCTGGTGCCAAAATCTATGTCTCAACACAGACTTACTTATCTGACTCCCAGGTGTGTCACATCGAAGGTGAGTGGCAAGTCTCTTAATTTATTGTCTAATATGTACCTTGGGGGCCTTAAATAGGTGGCCAAGGAGTTTCAACAGGTTTAGTGCCTTTGAATGCTCTGCTTTACAAAGCTTTCTGTGTTCAGTGTTGTTACAGTAGAGGTCTGTGCCAGGTCACCTGTGCCTTGGCCTGTGAGCCCTCTGTTCTAGAGGTGAGAATGTGTTTTAATGTGCTGGAGTTGAACCAACACCATTTGTAGGATCTCTTGAAGCCTACAGGAGGAGCTATGGGGTGTTTATCAGCTTGCGTTGGTCTCATAGCAGGTTCGGCGGCTAATCTGCTAAAACTGAAGTGGAAGTAGTGCAGAAGGCTTCTTGCAGCTGTATCAGTTTGCGTGGCAAGGTTGGGATTGTGCACACCAAATCTGTGTTCCAGACCTTCTGTGGGACTTTTGTCTTCCAGGTTTCCCTCATCAAGTGCAAAAAGCGCTGAGCCTGATTGGCGCCAAGTTCAAGGAGCTGTGTCTCACCAACATCCATGGTCTACCTCCGCCAGCACCTCTGGCACTTCATTCCCTCCTTATGACTGCCTGGGTGAGTTCCAGCTTGCAGGCTATGCCGATGTCGGGGTGGAAGGCTATTGCTGGTCCCTGCCATCGTAGGATGCTGTCTCCATGTGGCTGGCTCACAGATGCCCTCAAACCAGCTTGATTTCATGTGACTGGTTGTTGTGCAGCAGGTTTGACTGTTAATAGGTCAGGTTTATCTACCTGTTCTTCCGTGACCGTTCCCATTCTACCTGTAGTAAGTGTGCACATAACTGTTTCCTTGGATGTGTAGAGAGGCTTTATTGTGGAGAAGTGAATTTATGCTGGGAAACGAAAGGCCTTTTGGACGTATTCCAAGCGCAGTAATGCTCAGAAGGTGCCCAGCACAGTGGCTCTCTAGCAGCCAGGGCAAATAACTTTGAAGACGAGGCCTCTGTGACTGATCTTGGACAATCCCCATGAAGATTACCTTGACGTTTAAAACCTCCATGGGTAGGGAATCCTGGCAAGTTGCGCAGTGTTGATAATGCAGCATGGCTTGACCTGCATCATTCCTGACTCTGCTCACTGATCTCTTGGGTAAAGAAGCCTTGCAGCTGCGCTGCGCTGATAGTGGGTTTGGGTATAAGATGGGCCCGAGTCTGATTTCCTTTAGAACAGCATGGCGTTAGCAACGGGTAGCTTTCTGCTCCTGATCCAGAGCTGTCTTTACACCGGAAATAGTCGAGTGCCGTGGCTGTAAGCCTCAGGAGGTGCTGGTGGAGCAGGGAGTTGCTGTGAAGGAAGCTTGAGTTGCAGTGAGCACTAACGAGGGCTTCTTTCCTTCACGTGACAGCTCTTCCTCCCGGATGGAGTCACCGTGGAGGTGGTCGTGGCGCACCAAGTAGACGCAGGGCACATGTTCCTGCAGCAGTACACGCACCCCACTTTCCATGTCCTGCGGAGCCTTGACCAGCAGATGAGTGTCTGCTACTCTCAACCTGAAATTCCAACCCTGCCAACTCCAGTAGAAGGCAAGTAACTTGGCTGCTCGCAAGCTGTTCACTTGAGAAACTGGGAGGGTCATGTGAAATCCTGCTGCCCTGAGTCAGGCTTGGGAGGTTTCTCAGAGCAGGAGATGTGACAGTTCCCTTGTTATTGCGTTTATTTGGGCTCTTTTTACTAGATAAAGCACAAGCTGTTGCTCTATTGTCCTTACCCCACTCATCCCCGAATACTTCTCCAGCCAGGTAGTTGCGCATTGAAATTCAGAAGGAGATAAGTCGGTCTTGGCTTCTTTCTTATCTACCTGGCACCTGGTGTGGTTTTGCCGACCAAGAGTGGAACTGCTTCTACATCTTTGTAGCGTCTCTGTCTGCGCGTGGCCTAAAGTGGAGGGTGCATCCCATGGAAAGGAGTTATTAGTCATAACTAATGCCTGAAGGGCTGGTTTCTGGACATGGCGCTGAGCTTTCTTCTCTGTACCCTTGTGTTCTACAGTTGGTATTATCTGCGCAGCTCCAGGCCTGAATGGGTCATGGCTACGGGCTCAAGTTATCAGCTCCTTTGAAGAGAGCGGCGAAGTGGAACTCAGATACGTGGACTACGGAGGATATGAGAAAGTGAAGGTGGACACGCTCAGACAAATCAGGTCTCTAGCTTCTCTTCCATGGTCTGAGGCCATATCTGGCTCGAATCTTCATCAGAGGCACCTGTACTGTTTGAATAACTTGTAGTTTTTTCCCTAGTGGGAGTGGGAATTGGTAGAAGGGTTTGTCTCAGCAGCAGCACAGCAAGCTCTTGCAAGGCTTTATTGAAGGGGAGGGAAGAAGAAATTGTGACTTCCGTCACTTCAGCATGGCAGCTGAGCAAAAGGATGCGTTTGGGAGGCCCCAAGGTGTAGTTAGATGCTGAGCTAGGAATAAGATTGGGATTCCCTATGCTCTGGCCCCAGTGACTGGGAGAGCCGTATTGGATGAGGGTTTTCTTACGCAAGCCCATGAAATACTTGATTGTGCCAGAGATGGGAGGAAAGCAGTCCCCGCCTCCATGGTGGAGGTGGCTTTTGCTTGGAGCCCAGTCCAACCTGGCGTGCTCATCAGACAATGGATTGCTGCTGCTTAGGTCGCTGGGAGGTTGGTTTTGACTGGAGTCAATTTTAAACTAAATCCCTGCAACAGCAATTGATTAATCAATTTCCCCTTAAAGAATCCAGGAGCGAGTTACAGCCCTGTTCTTATTCTGACGGATTCCCTTTTCTTGAAGGTCTGACTTTTTATCGCTGCCTTTCCAAGGAGCAGAAGTTTTTCTGGACAATGTGGTGCCTCTTCCAGGTAACGGAGCTCCTGAGAAATCCTATTGGCGGTCGTCCTGCGGTGTGAGTGGGTAGCAGCAGTGTGCAAGCGATGATTGTGCCTGACCCTTCCGTCTCCTACTGCAAGCTCGGCCCCTGGTGTGACTCGAGCGAGGGCTGGAAACAATGAATTTCATTCCTCTAAATGTGCCAGGGTGGCAGAACCTGTCAGGCTCCAGGGGAAAGATGTTAAACGTCCCGGCTTTTTCCTGCTTGAAGGAGAGAGTGAATTGCTCTCCTAAGCAGCAAGTTGGCAGGGCTGGCAGTGTATTAAGTGAAGGAGCCGTAACTACTCTGCCACCTTCTGTCATAAAGTAGCTGTAAATGTGAACTTAGTTTTCATGCGCTAAACCAGTATCTGACTCTTTCCTACTAAAGAGGCTGATGTGTATGGTTCTATGTTCCAAATAGCACCGTTCAAGCCCTGGCAGGATGTCGTGGAGGTAGAGATGCCTGATGTCTGGGGGTCTAAGAAAGCTGCCTTGCATGGCAGGGGCTTCTGGAGGAGGTGGCGGTCAGGCGGGTCAGGTAGTGTCCTCAGGGTCAGTGAAGTCCTGAGGCCCTTGAGCTCAGTTTATTAAGGATCAGAATACTAATGGCAGCTCAAAGGTACTGCAGAGAAGCGCTTTTCTATCTTTAAAGCCTCCTAATTCATCAGCCACTTAAATTCCTATTAGCTTAGCTAGTGGCTTTAGAAAGCACTTCATTCTTCCCTTCAGCAACACAGCAAGCGTTAACGCTTGTGTGATCTCCAGCTTAATAGGCTGGTTTCAGCAAAGGCACAGAGCGGCAGTGGGTGAGGATTCGCTGGCGTAAGGGACGTAGGAGGTCAGGCAAGATGAGCTTTGTAGTCCCTTCTGGCCTTTAAAGCCTGTGACTCTCATTTGTTTTCTCCTGCTCTTCCCCAAGATGAGGATCACTTCTCCCCTGAAGCTGACGCTGCTGTTGATGAGTTGACCAGAGGCGCAGTCCTTGTGGCACAGGTACGTGGAGCCGTTGGCAAAAGTCTCGCTGATGGTGCTGCTGCTGTGACCCTGTGCACCCTCCATCCTGCGTGTGAAAAGAGACAACAAAGCCAGAGCCTGGAAGCCACAAAGCCAGAGCCTGGAAGTCTGGCTGCTGGGCAGGGTCTCGCTGAGAGACTGTGGTGCTGCAAACTTCCTTGTGTAGCAGCAGTTACTGCTCAGGGCTGTGTGGCAGGGAAGGGATGAGTATTCCCTCTTGTGAGTGATGTGGGCAGAAAGCCAGGGTGTGGATTTGAGTGTTGAAAATCAACTTGCCCCCAGGGAGTTCCAGCTGCTGCCGGGGGGGGGGTGGGGGTGGGTAGGAGCTGCGTTTCCTTCAGCCTACACATAGGAAGGGGTATCTGATAGGGAGTGAATGATGCTGGCCTTGCATCCTTCATGGCTCACACCAGAACTGCTGCCCACTCTGTTTTTTTGCCTTTCCAGGTCACAAATTACGATAGTGCAACAGGACTGCCGCTGATACAGCTGTGGAACTTGATGGGCGATGAGGTGCGTGTTGACATACCTCTTTTGTTACAGTTGATGGTAACGCAGACTTTCTGTTGTTGATAGGGACTTACTGATCTTTTTTCTTTCTAGTGGTTTGTTAACTTTTCTCCTTTTTTGTTTTCTTTCCTTTTACTTCCCTTTAGGTGGTGTCCGTCAACAGAACTCTGGTGGAAAGGGGGCTTGCTCAGTGGCTCGACTACTAGCAATCTCCTACCATTTCCCTAGAAACACGTACCTCATCTCGGTGGAAGGGGGGTGTTAAAAGCCATATGGAGAGATACTGTAGCTTTAAAGGACATCCCTGGCCTCTACTGAAGAGCTGAGTGGGAAAAACCTTCAATCCTTACGGCTCATTCCACAGTAGCAAATGCCCCTTAAGCTGGGGTCCTTCCAAATACATAATGCTCGTGAACGCGCTGTCTGCTTTTCCTTCAAAGTTACATTGGTTGTCCTTTTTTAACAGGCTCTGCCTATGAAATGAATGAATGGGATTA
>JASTSP010076133.1:0-16359 GCA_031762855.1 Forpus conspicillatus
CATATATACAAACTCCCATGCATCAATTCATGCATCCTTCTTTTTCTAGGCCTATCTAAATTTTCATCCATCCATCCATCTATTCATCCATGCACCATCCATCTGCTAACCCATCCATTGTTCCATCCATTTGTTATTCCATCTTTTATTCTATCCATCCATCCATCCATCTTTACTTACATACTTAGATAATGCCTATATTCACCCTTTCACCCAGCCACCCTTCCATATTTCCATCTATTTATCCATCCATCCCTCTGTCCATCCATCTATCGAGCCATTCACTCATTCATCCCTCTGCCCATCCTCCCATCCATCTGTTTATCCATCCAACCAGACAGGCAGCCAGCCTTTCAGCCCGCCAAACCTTCGGACACCAAGACAGTTATCTGCCCATCCATGCATCCATCTACCCATCCCTCCATCTGTCCATCTTCCAGTTCATCCATCATTCTATTTATTCGTCCATCTAGCCGTGCACCTATCTGTTGTATGTGCAAGCAATCCTGTTCCTGCTGTTTTGGTAACTATAGAAAAAGAAGAATAATTGCTTGTAGTACACGTAGCTGTTGAGGAAGCCTGTGATTGTTTGAGTGCATGATCAGGCTGGGAAACAGCCTGGGAAGTAATGTTTATAGGACAGAATTTATAGTGTCTGGAAACAGTCACTGGGAATGATGTGGTTTCTGTTTGTCTTCATAGCTCAGACCTGTATCTATATGCTGGGTATTACCATGCTGTAGCAAATTAGGAAGAGCTGAACATGAACTAATTGCGAAAGTCGTGCATGTGCATGTGTGTTTAGCCTCGTTTTTTACATATGCCACAAATGGTGTCCTTCGTGTGTGGTAACTAAACTGTTTGTCATTGCGGTGTCCACATGATCTAACAGGGAATTCCTATTGCTGACATTTGCCTTTTCCACCTCCAGTTACCGAAACCAGACCTGGCAGCAGTGTTCAGCTGCTCGAAAGGCTCTTGCTCGGTCCTGCATCCAAAGCAAAGCTTTGGTGCTGGTCACGGCTGGCTCCAGTTTAACTGAATGTTGCTCTTTCTTCTTTCATCCTTTTATCAGAGGACAACGAAATTGCGATGATTTCTCAGTGTCTTCCCAGCATCAGGAATATTTCCAGAGCAGGCTCTTTTAAGTGTTTGAAGTGCTTTATAACAATAAATAATAATGGATTATAACAATAAATAATACTGGAGGCTTACAAACACTGTTTATAATTTTGTGGAAACTGAGGTGTTACTGTGGAAACATGCACGTGAGATTGTGTTTAATGTGGAAGGTGAGAAGATCTCTTCCAGTAGCTTCCACTGCTATAAGCACCTTCTGATGTTCTAACTACTTCTTCTCAGCTGCCTGTGCAGTGACACCCACAAAAATAGGTACCTTCGCATCAGGACACAGGATGTGTTTGCAATTATCTCTACACTATTATCTCTGCTTCCAAGGTACTACAAGATGAAAAGGTCGTGGCACTTCATAGACATATGATGCATCTCAGCATCAGGAGCAAACACACTGTAGTAAGACTGATCAGTTTGTGCTCCTTGGTGCCCTGTCCCATTGCCCTTCAGCACATCTTGCTGGGCTTGAGAAAGGAATGACTTGACTGGGAAGGGTGAAACTTAATGTGCAGAAGTCCCCTGTAATAGTTATTTCTCGGTCCTATCATGTGCTCCTGTTCCCAGAAAGGCACAGAGCTTTCAGCAACTTTGTCTAATGGAATATGTCTGTGCCTGTGGCACGGGTTTGGGACTAAGTAGTACTAGCTTGCTTTTTTTGTTTGTTTGCTTTTGTTTTTTCTTTTAATAGGAATCCTAGTTTGAATATAGAAAATGCAGCTTTTTTCTCTCTCTTAGCATTTGAAATTGCTTAGCATTTGAATATTACTCTTTTTTCCCTCCATTGGCATTTTCAGACATTCTTAGCACACTCATTACAAATGTCAGTTTTCAATAGTAATACATAAAAAAAAGTAGATGATGAAAAGATAGAACATTAATACATGGTGGTTGTGGTAAGCTTGACAGCTGTCAGCTTTGCCTGTGTGCATTTATTTCACACTCTCTATTATTTATTCATCTGAGATGCATTTGAAAACGAGGTAGATGAAAGGTAATGTAAGGTAAATTCAATCTGTTTATGGCAACTAGAGATTAGAACAGGATAAAATACTTACAGGAGCTGAGCATCTGGGTATTCATGGCTGCTTCCAGACATTAAGCGTTCTCTTTTTAAATGTGTCTCAAATTATTCAAGAGTAGCTTGCATCCCTAGCCCCAAAGCATCTTTAGTTTATTTATCTGAATGGGCAGATAATAAATTTATCTAGACTCTTGAGTCTTCATGTCATTGATGGAAGCAAAAGGAGAAAAAAAGTTAAGAAAGCAGGAAAAGAAGCAGCAATATAAATATGGGTACACCCAAGGTATGTTAGCTGGAGGATTCCCCTTGTAATGAAATACCATGCTTGCATTAAGATAATACATGGGAAAATGCAGTGTGTGTGAGGTTGAGCAGGTATTTCCTGATACAAGCATAACTGTGGTCAGATGGTGATTACACATTCAAGTGTATTTTTTTTTTTTTTTGTGCTCAGCTTGATCACAAAGTAAACCTAGTATTGTTTAAAATTGTCTCACCTTTTCATGGTTGAACTGTGTTTGATTTCATGCAGCTTAGGTCAAGGCAATGGAATTGTTTGTGTTACCCATACTTTTCAGCGGCTGTTGGGTGTTGAGCTGGTGTATTGCCGTTGCCACTAGATGTTTTTTGCCGAGGTGGGCAGCTCCAGAGGCGAGAGGCAGCACTGAGTCCAGGGGCTTCAGCTCCGAGCGCAGACAGCCGCACACGGACCCCGGACCCTCTCCAGGCGCTGCCCAGGAGCCGGCGGTTCCGCAGACACTCACGGGGACGATGAGGAGGGACGGCCCTGCCCTGAGCAGGTCAAACCTGCCTCGGGGAGCGTGGGAGCAGAGCGAGGCTTCCCCCTTCAGGGCTGGGGTGCGGGCTGGGGGCTCTGCTCTGGCTGACCCAGCGGTGGCAACGTTGGTGCCGGATGGAACCCATGGGAGGGGAGGCTGCGGAGCAGAGCTCGGGGGATAGAAAGTGTCTTCACTGGAGAGGGTGCGCAATGGGCAGGACTGCACTCGGTGGAGGTCCTCCTGCAGCAGGGTCTGAGCTGCGGGAGACTGTCAGCAGCTAAGAGATGTCGGGGAAGCTGAGAGGGAGCTGATCTGCTTGCCTTGGGCCCAGGCTGTGAAGGGGCCACAAGTGTCCATTATAGCACATCCAGAAAAGGAGGGCATTAATCCCAGAAGCTGGGAGCTAGTAACAAAACAAACAACACCACGAACAAAAAAACAACACACACACACACAAAAAAAAAAAAGGAAAAAAAAAGAAAAGAGGAAGAGGACAATTAAATGCAAGAGGCTTCTTCCTAGATCTAACCTCACTAGCCGGAACGGCTTCACAGTCCTGCGGAGTGCTAATAAGGAAACACACCTCACCATATAACAATCATCTGATACACTGCTAAAGATTATCATTACTGGTGCGGCCAGGAAAAAGCAGTGGGTCCTAGTAGTAGAGGACTTTACTTTGGAAGGAACAGAGGCACCCATCTCTCAGCCTGACCCAGTCTCAAGGGAGGTGTGTTGCCAGGGGCACAGATCAGGGATGTTGCAGAGAGGCTGCCTGCTCTAGTCAGTCCCACCGACTATTACTCACTTCTGGTCATCCATGTGGGTACTAGTGATATAGATAGCAGTAGCCTGGAGAACATAAAGAAGGACTACAGAGCTCTGGGAGAGGTGGTTGGGGGCTCTGGAGTACAGGTTGTCTTTTCCTCAATTCTCCAGGATACAGGGCAGGACCTTAAAAAGGCTAGGAGGATTGGCCAGGTTAACAAATGGTTAGGAGGGTGGTGCCATAGTCAGGGGTTTGGGTATCTAGAATATGGGACTCAATTTAGAAGGCAAGGTCTCCTGAGAGCTGCTGGAGCTAATCTGACAAAGAAAGGGAAGAGTGGATTTGGTAGGAGGCTTTCCAGACTGATCAAGGATGCTTTAAACTAGATGTGTTGGGGGAGGGGAGCATCGTTCCATCCCAACACACACAGTCAGTTACTACACCTATAATAATTGCTCAGAGCAATATAGAGATAAACCAGCTGCTCCAGCCAGTGAGCTGGCTTCATTTGGGGGTCACCTCAGATGCCTCTATGCAAACACCTATAGTATAAGGAATAAACAAGAGGAATTAGAGATGTGTGCATGCCTATGGGGGTATGATATGATAGGCATCAAAGAAACATGGTGGAATGGCTCCTATGACTGGACTGTTGGAATGGAAGGTTACAGGCTCTTTAGAGAAAAGGCCAGGAAGACGAGGATGGGGATTTGCTATTTATGTCAGTCCGAGGTTTGGGAGTATGGAACTCTGTCTGCAGACAGCTGAGCAGTCAATAGAGAGTTTGTGAGTCAGGGTTAAAGAGAGAACAGGAAAGGGAGACATTACTGTGGGGATCTGTTACAGACCGCCTGATCAGGAGGACTCTGTGGATGAAGTACTCTATAGACAGATAGGAGCAGCCTCAGGCTCACAGGGCCTTGTCATCATGGGGGACTTCAACCACCCTGAAATCTGTTGGAGGGATGGCACAGCCTACCACAAGCAATCCAGGAGGTTCCTTTATTGCGTTCTCTTTGTCGTGGTTTAAGTCCAGTCAGTCAGTTTGCTCATTCAACCGCCCCCCCTCTTTCTTCCCCCCAGTTCCTGGGGGGATGGGGAGAAGAATTGAAAGAATGCAACTCCCACCGGTTGAGATAAGAACAGTCCAGTAACTAAGGTACAAATCACTATGGCTACCACCAATAATAGTAATGACAAGGGAAATAAAAGGGAAGAGAATACAACTGCTCGACACTCGGTACCAAGCCTGACCCAGCAGCGAACCCCCCTTTTATGGGTCTGCCCTCTGTTTTTCCATCCTGGGCATGATGTGCTGTGGTATGGAATGCCTCTTTGGTCAGTTTGGGTCAGATGTCCTGTTTCTGCTTCCTCCCAGCTTCCCCTCCTCCCTAGCAAAGCACGAGACTCAGAAAGTCCTTGGTCAAACCAAACATTCTAAGCTGTAACTATAAACATCAGTGTTACCAGTGTTGTTCCCAGGCCAAATGTCAAAAACACAGAGCTACACCAACAACTAAGAAGGAGAAAAATGACTGTTACTGCTGAACCCAGGACACTCTTGTAAGTAATAGAGGAGCCAACAAGCAGAGGTTCCATGCTCGACCTCATGCTCACCAACAGGGAGGTGCTGGTTTGAAATGTGATGCTCAAGGGAAGCTTTGACTGTAGCAATTATGAGCTGGTTGAGTTTGAAATTCTCAGGACAGTGAGAAGAGAACACAGCAAGCTCACTGCCTTGGCCTTCAGGAGAGCACATCTTGGCCTCTTCAGGAAACCTGCTTAGTAAGCTCCGTGGGATAAAGCCATAGAGGGCAGGGGGGCCTGAAACTGCTGATTGATATTCAAGGATCATCTGCTCCAGGCTGAGGAGTGTTGCGTCCTGACTAGAAAGAAAAGTGGCAGGAGGGCCAGAAGACCTCTGTGGATGGATATGGAGCTGCTGAGGAAACTCAAGGGAAAAAGCTCATAGAAGGTGGAAGTGAGGACAGATGGCCTGGGAAGAATACAGGATACTGTCCAGGAATGTAGGGACCAGGTCAGGAAAGCTAAGGCCCAGTTAGAATTAAATATGGCAAGGGATAAAAGATAACAGGAAAGTCTTCTATAGGTATGTAGCAAACAAAAGAGAGACTAGGGACAGCATGGGCCTTCTCTGGAAGCTATCAGGAGAAATGTCGACCCTGAATTTGAAGAAAGCTGTGGTTCTTAATGACTTCTTTGCCTCAGTCTTCACTAGAAAATGCACTGACCACACTACCCAAGTCTTGGAAGGGAGATGCAGGGACTGTGAGAATAAAGACCTTGGGCCCACTACAGGATAGGATCTGGTTTGAGACCATCTTATGAACCTGATCGTGTACATGTCCATGGGACCTGATGAAATACATCTGTGTGTCCTGAAGGAGCTAGAAAATGAAATTGCTAAGCCACTGTCCATCATATTTGAAAAAAAATGGCAGTTCAGGTGAAGCTCCCGATGACTGGAAAAGGGGAAATATAACCCACATTTTCAAGAAGGGGAAAATGGATGAGCTGGGGAACTACAGACCAGTCAGTCTCACCTCTGTGCCTGGCAAAATCATGGAATGGATTCTCCAGGAAGGCATGCTAAAGCACATGAAAAACAACAAGGTGATTGATGAAAGCCAGCATGGCTTCACTAAAGGGAAATCCTGTCTGACCGATTTGGTGGCCTTCTATGATTGGGCTACGGAACTGATGGACAGGGGTAGGGAAGCTGATGTCATCTACTTGGATTTGTGCAAAGTGTTCAACACTGTCCTGCATGGCATCCTTGTCTCAGAATTGGAGAGTCGTAAATTTGATGGATGGATGGATGGATCACTTGGTGGATAAAGAATGGGCTGGATAACTGCATGCAAAGGGTTGTGGTCAATGGTTCAATGTCCAGCTAGAGACCAGTAACGAGTGGTGTCCCTCAAGGACTGTGACTAACCTTGTTCAAAATCTTTGTCAGTGACACAGAGAGTGGGATTGCAAGTATGCTGATGACACCAAGATGTGTGGTTCATTTGATATGCTGGACGGAAGGAATGCCATCCAGGGGACCTTGACACAATTGAGAGATGGGCCAGTGCTCATGAAATTGAATCATGTCAAGTGCAGGTCCTACACCTGGGTCTGGCCAATCCCAGGCACAGCTACAAGTTGAGCAAGTTTGAGAGATTCAAAGCAGTCCTGAGGAGAAGGACTTGGGGGTACTGGTCGATGAGAAACTGAACATGAACTGGCAGTGTGCTCTTGCAGCCCAGAAAGCCAACTGTATCCTTGGCTGCATCAAACCAAGCATGACCAGCAGCAGGTCAAGGGATGTGATCCTACCCCTCTATTCTGCTCTAGTGAGATCTCACTTGGAGTATTGTGTGCAGTTTTGGTGTCTTCAACATGAAAAGGACATGGAACTGTTGGAACAAGTCCAGAGGAGGGCCATGAGGATCATCAGGGGACTGGAGTACCTCCTGTATGAAGACAGACTGAGTTGGGAGTGTTCAGCCTGGAGAACAGAAAGCTATGTGGAGACCTCATAGCAGCCTTCCAGTATTTGAAGGTGCCTTTAAGGATACTGGGAAGGGACTCTTCATTAGGGACTGTTGTGATAGGACAAGGGGTAATGGGTTCAAACTTTAACAGGGGAAGTTTAGATTGGATATAAGGAAGAAGTTCTTCACCTAGTGAGGGTGGGGAGGCACTGGAATATGTTGCCCAAGGAACTTGTGAATGCTCCATCCCTGGTGGTGTTCAAGGCTAGGTTGGATGGAGTCCTGGTTGACATCATTTAGTGTGAGGTGTCACCCTTGCCATTGGCATGGGGGTTGGAACTGAATTCCAACCCTATGTATTCTATGGGCCTTTGTTGCATAATGAATGATGGGTTTACCTTTGTCTGTATAGCTTTATGCTGTAAAGTGTTTTTAGAGCTATGATTTGCATTACCCTGTTCCGTGGTAGTAAATAGCCTGAGAAACTTGATTAGAGCTCTGTAAATCATAACAATCAGGACCTTTAAAAATCCACATTAGGTGCTTCAAACTGGGTTTCTTTTTTAAGTGGCTGGTTAACTAATCCAGTTAGGGACTCCTGTACTTTTTATTTTGCTAGTTTATGTATGTGAGTGATAGGATTTCAGGCACTATACAGCCTCCAAGTGAGGTGAGTTTGATTTGTTCACATGTTCTCTGTCCTCTTCTACCATGTTAGGACCCAGCTAATCTTCACAGAGCAGTGTTATCTTAGAAATACATCCGCAAGCTAGAAACTAATCACTGACTTTAGACTCTTGATGGCTCATTTAATTATCATCTGGTTAAATCTGTGACTATATTGAGTGTTCACAAAACTCAAAATGCTACCCAGCTTTTTTCTTCAAGTGCTTGGTTTTTTCCTTACAAAAGATCAAGGAAACCTTTGCTGAGGTGACTATAGGTAATAATAGCATTTTTTTCTTTTAACTCAGCATTCTATGGTTAGAGCTCTCTGTCAGTAGATTTTGTGTGTAGAGCTGGTTTTCTTTCTTTCATGTAGCTGTCTTGCTTGGTTTGCTTAGGGGTCAAATATAGAAGACAGTCTTTCTGAAACATGAAATCCAAGCTCTTCTGACAGTCATTCATCTAGTCTTGACAGTAATGAATGTTTCTTCCAAACTAGCAGTCATATTCAGATTTAACCTCTTACATTTTCTTGCTGGTGGAGTTGCTGAGTGACATCCCCCACTCACTGGGTGGGCTGGAGGCAGGTATTCACTCAGGGTTAATGGGACGGACAAGCAAGTCTTCAACTTCACTGGTGTGTGTGAAGTGCCAAAAGCACAGCCCTGCTATCTGTCTGAATTGTCTTTCACTAGATTAAAGATGTCTTTAGTTTATAACTGTCTCATTTCTAGTAAGCGCAGAGTTGAGGTGACAGCAAGGAAAAGGACTTCCCAAGTATGTGTTTTAGTTCTGGGGCTTTTTGCTTTCAACAAAAAGTGATTTTTTTTTCTTATTGTTAATCGGATTCTATTTTGGCTTGATACAGACCAACATGATGGTGGTTTATGGATGTGTTTCTCAGGACATAAGGGAAATGGATTGAATGAATCAGTGACTTTAAATGGAGTAGTGACTTCTAGCAGCAGAAACGGAAATGGCACCATTGCAAGCCAAGCAGCTGTGAAGCGAAGAGAGAAGAACGTGTATTTTCCGAGCCACTTGATCAGCTTTAAGCTAATGTAAGTGCATTCCCATTTCTTCTGTGGGGAAAAATAGTTTTCCTCATGGTTTTAGGAGTTGTTTGGGTTATGAAATGAGTACAGTGCAAATCTATGCAGTATGTCCCTGCCCGTGGCAGGGGAGTTGGAACTAGATGATCTTAGGGTCCTTTCCAACCCTAACTATTCTATGATTCTGTGATTATCTTGAAGACTAGATCAGTGCATACTGGGAGATGAGCTTGCTTCCCTGGCACTCCATGACAAATGAAGGAAATGCTATTCATCTCCTCACCTTTCAGAGAGTGCCACTTACCTTTCATCAGCAATGTTAGGATGCAAGATAGATGTTGTAATTTTGGTAATTGTATTAGCTTGGTTATTCTTCTGTACATTAATCAAATCCATTATTTAATTTACTTAGAAGAACAGATGAGGGACTAGCTTTGCAAGGTATACTCATAAACAAAACCAAGAGATGCTATGTTTTGTTTTGTGTATTGAATCTCTTTTCTGTAACTAGGCAAAAGCTAGCTGCAGTTGTCAAGTGACAGCAAGGAATTAATTTCCAAGTCCCATGCCCTCTGAGGGGTGGAAGCAAATAGTTAGGGATATTACATATTTTCAGGTTGACCACACAGTGTTGGTGCAACCTAGTTAAAAAATGCATTTGTACTCTTCTAAAAATTCTACATTTTGCAGTCCATCCCATCCTTTCCACACTGGAGGTGATTTCTCATGCTACTGGGTCCATCCCTGTCCTTGCCCATGAGAGGAATAGGTGTCTAGGCAAGCAAATTAGCTTCTGGAAGGCAGCCTCCTGGAGGCCTTCTTCCAAAATACAGCCGTGTCATGTGCATTAAGGTAGAGAATTAGAGTGAACTTCAGCTGAAAAGTGTACCTTAGGAAAGGCCAGTCTCGGGAGCTGTCAATGTGAGAACTGAGGGAGGTGCTTCAGGGCGGACATCTGTATGGGAGGATCTTCTCTACTTTAATCTGTTGTTAGGATCCAGACAGAGCCAAGTCTAAAACTGTTTTGACACACTGAGCTCAAGTTTCATAAGTGTTTGCCTCATTTTGAGTTTCTCCATCTTTAAAATGGGGGATAATAACACCTGCTCACTTACCTGCCTCACAAGATTTGAGAAGAGGTGTTCAGTGTCATGCATAGGGTAATTTCAACATGAAAACAAAAGAAATGCTCATTGCTAATAATTACAGTCCATACAGAAATGAAATTGTAGTAAATAAAGGATGGATATACCAGATACTTGACAGATACACTGCATGGAAAGTTAATGCCCTTTGAATGTTTCAGAAATCAGATCTTGGTAAAGAAGTTCCAGCTCTTTGTTTCATTTTCCTCTCTGCCTCTGTAGAAGTTGACAACAAGCTGAAGTATTATTCCAATAATCTTCTTGTTTATTGCTATTTATAAAAAGGGCTTCTGGTAAATGTTCATGACAATTTTTTTTATGTCTCATCTACTATATATCATGACTTTATGGATTTCGTAAATAAAATGACCTGTTTAAAAATTTTTAAGACTATGTGAAAAGGCATCGCATGCTGGAAAATTGTATATGTGCTGCATGCAACAAAAGCAAATCTCCTTTTCATTTGAAAGTGAATGGCAAAATAATAAATTGCGACTGGTGACATTTCCCTATGCTACCATCTATTTGTAACACACTTATTTAAAAGCTGCATTGGCCATATCCATTTATTTTTCTCTTGGTCAATTATGCTGTTTGCATTCAGATCAATCCCTTAATCAAACCCGTAGATAATTGCAGCAGTTCAAGGGATATATTTGTCATGGAAATGTAATGAAGGCACTTTGTTCCAGTGCAGAAAAGTCTAATATTGTTCTGCCACAGTGGACTGTTTATGTGTTTGTGTGTAGTTTATTTTCTTAATCAACACTCTTAAACACAGGCATGCTTGGATTTCACTGATGGGGTTGGATGGGCAACCCACTAGCATTGAAACTATTGTCTTCAGGATTTACAGTATCTCTTGACATTGCTGAGTACATGAAATTTCAACAGACTTTGTGTAGATAGCTCTATCATTCCAAAGCAAAGAAATCAGAATTAGACCTTGCATGGGCTCATTAAATGTACATTACCATGTAGAGTGGAAATGAGAAGGGGATGGGCTCCCAAGTGCCATTCAGACCCAGGCAGAGAATTAATTATAGCACTGTGGAGGCTTTCTGGAATGTAAATTATGTCCTTGCTGGTGGAAGTTTGGTATGCTAGGGCAGACAACATTACCATCTAATCAGTCTCCATGAACATGCTGAAACTGCATCTATCTATCATCTATTATAACTGAAAAATCACCAATTGTGTTTAGAAAGCAGTACTGCTGTCCAAAGTCTCTATTGCCCCTGACTTCAGAAACTGGGGTAATTTCAAAAACCTGCTTCTCGCTTTCTGGGATGCTTTGTATAGAGGAATTAGTGAGAATTCTGTTGTATGTGTGATGGTGTGAGGCTGTAAAGAGGTAGGGCATCTGAAGATAGATGGTATCTTCTATTAGATTTAAACACACATCCATGAAAAGCCCAGTCATGTTGTTTGGATCACTGATATGTTTCCAGTCTGAAACAAAAATAGGAGGCTTTTATCTGAAGATAGAATTTAAATATTTTAGTTCCTTTACATGAGAAATGAAATTATCTTAGGATTTTTTCCTTTCTGGTAAATCTATTGTAAAAACTGGCATTTTGTTTGTTTCAGTTTTAGTTTTAAAAAAGTGTTTGTGATAGCTATTTCTTGTTTAACCTGCAATGACATTCTAACAGAAAAATGCTTACAACTGTCCTTGAGCAACAGAAATGCATTGCTTTGATAAAGTTGGTGATCTGCAACTGTTAATTTGTGTTTAGTGAGCTGAAGTAGGTGGAACCATAAAGCCAGCATGCCATTTCTGACTCCTCCAGTTTTCTTTGCAAGGTGTGTTATGTGGGCCCAGCTGGCACAGAGGTCCAGAGGGATTCAAAATAGAGCCTGTACATCTTTTGCAACAGCTCTTGCCTAATCTGCTGACTGCACAGTGCAGTGAAAGGAAAGGATGAGATGCCGTCCTCCCAGTCTCATCTAATGAAAGCAGTATCTCTTGCCTCCAGATTATACACACAGATGATACTAAAATATCTTCCAGTTTGTGGTGTTCATCTGTTCCTCTCTTGTGCTGTAAGAGAGCTATTTAAACAGGGCTTGCCTTAGCTGCATCCTCTACCAGTGACCAAAGTGTAAGTACATTTTAGTTCCTTATAAGGGAGTTCAGCAGTGATCAGCAGTATTCCAGCCAATGGAATTACTGTGTCTAGATTCCTCAGTGTCCTTTTGAAATTTCCCCTTCAGCTTTAATACTGAACACTGTACACTCTTTCGTACACAAAGTCTGGTCACTAATTAAAACCCATCATTGTAGATGATGACTGTTTTGGGGAAAAAACAGGTTTTCATTGCAGAAAACCAGCTAGCCCAATTCTACAAACAACAAACAGTTCTTCAAAATATGCTGTCATGTGTAATATCAGAACACAAGTTTAAATGAATGTGATGAAACTGAGCTTACAGATATTAATTCAAAAGAAATGAACATTGAAACCATTTATTTTTGATGATTCAGTTTATTAGCGCATACTTCTTGTGCAGCCTAGCCTAAAATTAAACTGTATTGAAGGTCTGATACATCACTTAGTGAGACATTTCTTTGAACTGCCATCCAGCTCAACAATGTTCCCTAACTGCCACAATTCCAATTTCACTTTATATTTCATAGAATCACAGAATAGTTAGGGTTGGAAAGGACCTTAAGATCGTCTATTTACAAGCCCCCTTCCATGGGCAGGGACACCTCACACTAAACCATGCTATCCAAGGCTATGTCCAACCCGGTCTTGAACACCACCAGCAATGGAGCATTCATAACTTCCCTGGGCAACACATTCCAGTGCCTCACCACCCTCACAGTAAAGAATTTCTTCCTCAGATCCAATCTAAACTTCCCCTGTTACAGTTTGAAAAGTCTTTTTTGTTTACCTAAGGTATTAGTTCCTCTCCTTATGACTAGGAGGGTTATTATGATACCTTTCAGTAAATGTTAACCATCAGAATTAATATCAAGCACAGTGGATAGCACCTGTGGGAAAACAAACTCTGAAATGCTCAGTGATTCTCTGAAATGATGGCTAAATACTTCCCCTGGAAAATGAAAAAGAGAAAAGCAAGTCATGCTGCAGTATCCATGGGTCATTTTTTCATGTAAACAAACGGAAGATTGCCTGTGCCTTTGATGTAACTATTGAGTGGCTTTTTTATTTCTTAATATAGCAGGTTGATCTTCCAAGGGAGCCCACTATTTAGGGAGCCTTTTGTATACAGAAAAGGTAACCTAACATATTCAAATGGAGTAACCCAATTTTTCCACACTTTCCATGATGATACAGAATTAGGAATATTTATAGGAAGTGCTGACAAACACAGAACATAAAGTGAGATAGTTTTGAAGTAAAATTTATTTTTCTTAGGTATATTGCCATGTACCAGGACCAGGGTGATAATGGCTCAGTGCCATGCTTTGTGCACCCTGAGGCTGCTCTTCAGTGAGCAGTTGGACAACATAGAGATAATCACACAGAAGAAAATGTGTCCCCAGTCTACATAGGCTGTATTTTCCAGCTCAGAGCAGCACTTCTGTTTCTAACACTGGGAAAGGCTAAAGATACTAGCAGCTTAGGGAGCTGGAGCTAACTATTGTGCAAGCACTTGTCCATCTGTTCAGGCAAATTGCTCTCCTCCAAACATCACTCCTCTTGTAGCTCTCTTCATCTCTATTTACGCACTCACGTGCTGTCCACACCTGCAGTTCCTGACTTGCAGCTTTCTCCTCCTTTCCACTGCCTGCCTTTAATATGTCAGAGGTGCTCAAGGCACTGACTCAAGACATAAGCCTTGCAGCCTCAGGCCACCTCCACAGGCAGAGAGGACAATTGATGTTGGCTGTAACCTGCTGTAGGAAAACAGAATCACTATCTTGCCCAGAGGCAGCATGATGTGTGGCTGGGATGCTTGGCAATGGTCAGCAGGAAAACTTTATTTTCATGTCTGCACTAAAGTAAATGAGGTCTTCATAATCTGTACTGTGTGGCTTCCTGCACAATGTAGTGGTGATTCATTGCCATTGTGTGAATAAGCTGCAGGGACTCCTTAGCCCAGAAGAGATGACATAATTTACTTAGTGGAAGTCTCATATGCCTTGTAATGCACATATATCTGGGTACAGGCACTGTAACCTTTGGAACCACTGAGATGGTTCCAAAGAGTTTTTTAATGCGTTCAGCTGAAAACAGAGTTAAAGTTTAGTGAGCACACTGAGAACTGCTCTAGCATACATAGCAGCATCCATTTATTCTGTGGTTCTGACTTGGAGCAAACCCAGGAGTGGCACTGCAGCACACGGACTAAAAGCTAATGATTATTATGCAGTCTGTGATTTTCTTTGCATTAGTTCTGTGAACATCTTCCAAAAGAAATGCCAGCTGAGGTATCAACTGCCTAGAAATTTGAGTTCTTTTCAGTTATAACAAACCTAGACCTGATTCTTTCAGCCACAGAATAGTGATGCTTCTTTATATGAGGGCCTTCTAATGTATAGATGTTTAGGCCATCTTCTTCATCCTGCTTCAGCAAAGGGTCAGCCAGCATTACAAGGTGCCTAATAAGAGAAAACGTGTTTCTGCTCATCTTACTTCCAGTTCTTAGAAATCCCTGTCAATGCAGTATCAATCACTTCCATAATAAAAGATAGTATAACTGGCCTATGGGAGTGTTTGACATCAGAAAACCTTGGCATTTCTATTTCCAGCCAACCCATTATCTTAAAGGGGAGTGAAGGATAGATGCCAAAAAACAGTGCAGCTGTAGTTTCTTTTGTTGAGATGGGATTAAGAAGAAAATGAACTATTTTTTTCTTTTGAGAATGTCATTGTCTTCCTCACCTGAAGGGTAACTTGGTACTTCTGAGGAACTGTTGTGGTTTAAACCCATCTGATAATTCAGGACCACTCAGCCATTCGCTCAATCACTTTGTTCCATCCTCCTTCTCCCAGAGGGATGGGGAGGAGAACTGAATGAATGTGAATCCCGCAGCTTGAGATAAGAACCATCCAGTAACTAAGGTACAATACAAAGTTACTACTACTACCACCAATAATAATAACAATAAAGAAAATAACAAGGGGAGGGAATATAAAAATAAAAGGGCAAAAGAAAAAGGAAACAGTAAACATAAGTGATGCACAATATAATTGCTCACAATCTACTGACCACTACCCAGCCCCACCTGAGCAGCAGTCTGAGCCTTCTGTGTAACTCACTCCAGTTTACATACTGGGTATGACATTTGTGGTATGGAATACCCCTTTGGCCAGTTCGGGTCAGGTGTCCTGCCTCTGCTTCCTCTCAGATTCTCGTGCCCCTTTTTTCTGGCAGAGCATGAGAGACTGAAAAGTCCTTAATCAGAGTAAGCATTGCTTAGCAACAACTAAAAACATTGGTGTATTATCAGCATTATTCTCAGACTAAAGACAAAACACAGCACTGCACCAGCTACTAAGAAGGAGAAAAACAACTGTTAAGCTGAACCCAGGACATAGAACATACTTCCCTTTTAGTCCACATGTGCAGCACTGATGGAGGTAGCTGTGACACCTACCTGCAGCAGTGGTGCAGAGAAATTTGCCACCAAACACACAGACAAGCTGCTTATCTTGTGTTAGAGAAAACTTATTTGCAGCCTGGGAAAAATAAACTGGCAGTTAACCCACAGATAACTGTTTAGGGAAGCCTGATATTATGGTATTCTAAGAATGTGCTTTGGCTTAATCTGAATCTTTGCCTCTACAAATGTTGAAATATTTGCAGTAAATGTCTTTCCATACAGAGTAGGTGCTATAAACTCTTTTTTTTTTTTTTCAATAGTTTTGTGTATGTAGGTTTGAATAAAGCCATTCAAGCTCTGAAATTATATTGTTCTGTAAGGTTTCTGCTGTCCGTATGTAATTGAAAGAAAAATATATATTTTTTTTATTACTACTGTTTTGGTTTTTGTTTGTCAGCGGCAGACTTGTGTTTCCTGTTAGCCTGGCTTCCTGGTTCACTGAGGCAGCTGAAAGTGGGGTTTGAATGCTACAGGGGTCAGGACAGGCGATCGTCAGCACGAGCTACACATCCCTTCCCTCCTCCTTGCCAGCCCTCCATGTCCCAGAGCAGCGGTGCCCAGGACATCCTTGCGGTGCCTGGGGACACACGTTGAGCCCTGCGCTCCCTCCCACCTCCGCGTCGCCTCAATAATACCAATTAAAT
Source organism: Forpus conspicillatus (assembly GCA_031762855.1). Taxonomy (NCBI): domain Eukaryota; kingdom Metazoa; phylum Chordata; class Aves; order Psittaciformes; family Psittacidae; genus Forpus; species Forpus conspicillatus. The sequence goes on from JASTSP010076133.1 coordinate 16,295, forward strand.
GCTGACACGCTGCCGCGGTTTCCTATATAAGCACAGCACTTGTACCCATTAAACAGAGCATTCAC
>JASTSP010076133.1:16459-29887 GCA_031762855.1 Forpus conspicillatus
ACATCCCAGGCACAGAAATAACGCTGGGCATCGCCGGCTCCAAGCGCTGCCGGATGATCCTGTTTCTTCCTTCATCCTTTTAAACAAAGAAAATCGAACTGACGTGCCTTCCATCCTCTACCATCCTTCTTTCTAGCCAGCCTCCCAACCTTCCAGCCATCCAGCCAGAAAGACTGGCATCTTTCCATGTACTTATCCATTTATCTATCCATGCATCCATCCATCCATTCATACGTCCACTCATCCATTCTTCTGTCTCTCCATGCATCCTTCCATCTGTTCATCCTTCCATCCGTCCTTCCATCCATCCATCCATGCAAAATCTAAATGTCCCCTCATCCTCTCATCCATACATTAGTCTGCCAACGCATCCATCGTTCCATCGATTAATCCATCCACCTATACATAAAATTGTCCATCTATCCAACCATCCATCCATGCATACATGCATGCAAGTAACTTGTGTCCCTCCATCTACCCGTTCAATTTCCTTCCTGAGGTGAAGCCCAAGAGCAGGTTGACATAATGGAGCTACAGGATGGTGGAATAATTCAGACCTTTTCTGAGCAGCCCTGCAGGAATCAACCCCGGGGTTCCCAGGCTCAATTTGTGCTCAGAAAAATCCTCCAGCTGATAAATTTTTCTGGAGCAACAGTGACATCTTGTGGGTTAATTTTAAGTGTGCTCTATATGGAAATGTTTGTTCAAGTCTCCTTCGCCTTGGCTTGGGTGGAAACCAGCAGCCTGACCTCAAACGGCAACCACAGCCATCTGCTCAGCACACCCCTAGACTTGACAGTAAAATATCTGACGGATGGCAGAAGAGCTTATAAAGTCTTATGCCAAGGCCTCACATGGAAATTCAGTTAGCAGGATCATTTTCTGGAAATTCTATTTTAATTGGAAACTGATTGGTAAGTGGTTATTACATATATTTCATTAAGAAGACACATAGAAAGCTTGCTTGTACATGGACAATAGGAGGCTGAAGTTTTGTTAACATGTATTTTTGAAGATGCCAGTGTCCTAGTTTTAATTTGCTAGAAGTCAATCAGATGAATGTTGATTCAGGTCTCTATTCTCATCACAGTAACACACATTTTTGTTTTGGTTTTCATCGCTGAGCATAACTTTTGCTATTGTGTTTGCCAATCTGCTTGCAAGGCTTCATTGTTTCCAATCTAATTTTTTTTATCCTGGCATATTGAATTTGTTGCTCTAGAGTTTTCATTCCAGCTGGGCTTCAGTTATTTTCTGATTCCCCAAGGCTCCATTCTGAGTCCTACTGTGATTTGCATTTGTAGACTTTAAATGGGTAAACATCATATCTTCTCAAACCTTGTACTGTCACATCCTTTCCAATGGCACTCAACTCCTGCTGATTTTGTAAAAAAGCACGATGTTTTGCATAATACTCTGCATGACATTCAATTATGGCAATCTTTAAAAAAAAACCTGTATTTGAGAGAAAAGTGAGCTGCTATTAATTAGCTGTCTGATGCTCAGACTCATGTTGATAGTAATGGTTTCCCTTAGTTATGCTTTTATTAATCCATAGGAAAACATTCCATTATAGGTATTAAAAATTCATTTCAAAAGAATACTTCCAGCTTGAAAAGTGGAAATCAGTCTTTTGATTTATCAGCCGTTTAATAGAATGGTTTTTAATAACAAAGTTTTAGATATGTTTAAAACATTTTTTCCAGCAAAGTCGAAGGTAACATCTCCATGTGTGTTAGCACATACTTCTGCACACAAATACCAGAATGTTTGCTTCAGAAAGCTTTGAAATCTCTTTTTTTGAGCATATAGAAAATTCAGGAGAGGATGAGGTTTCTAAAGATTAATTTCTCAAGCTGGTTGAAGTCCTTTCCACTTATTTCTTCTCAAAATGTGCCTACTCAGACCTATGCACATAAAAACATGCCCACACATTTCTGCACATACATGCAAGACCTTTTAATGTTTTTTTGAAAATTAAAAACATGCATCACCTCTTATTACTCATTTCCTTGCATCACCCTCATTTTAAAATATAATTCCTCCCTTGCCCTAAATACGTTGTATTGTCCAGAATTAAGGACTGCACTCATACACCTAGCCCTTGGGAGATGAAACCTTGTAATGAGAGACATTGCTTCCTCACAAGGTTTCTGTGGGGTCTGAGCCATATATTGCCTTTTTACCCCTGCTGACAAAGAGATAACCATAGTTTTCTGTATTACCACGTCACCTGTCTTGTAAAAGCAGCAGCATTGACAAGGAGTTTCTTGGAATCATAGCTTTAAAATGAATAGGAAAGAAAGCCCACAACCCAGTAATCTACTGATCTTCTGAAATGATAATTCATCACAGTGCCATCTATTTAGAAACGTTATAAATCAAATGCCTTCCTTGTACCTATAATGATATCTATAGCAAAGTGACCTTTTTTATTCTATTAAGAAGAAATTTAGGAAGATAACAATCCAGCAATCTTGCAGTTTCAGAACTGCATTCTGTTGGACATTAAAAATCAATTAATAAAATAATATAGGTGCAGTTTGTCATTACTATTTTCAGTGCAATCAATGTTTTCCTTGTATAAACTTCTAAGGATTGTGAGTTCTTCTAATGATAACATTCATATTAATAGGGCAAGGAAGTACTTGCTAGAGCACAATATATTGCTACACTATCACTTATCATTTACTTTCTTTGAAGGAAAATTATTTTTACTGTGATTCATTTTGCAATGCAATCCAAATGATGAGAGTTTCGGCAGGTTCTTCTGGCCTTGAGTATATGATCAATAATTTTCCTACCTATGCTTTTGCATACTTCCTAGATCAGGAGCGTAATTATATTACTGGAGTTTATTAGGTGTAGAAATACCCTTAATATGCTGGATGTTCTTCATGGGAAGGTAGTTACAGACTTATATGGGTTTATACCCAGGTGTTGCTGATTTGCAGAAAAAAATACATTAATACATATATGCTCATTAATACTCACATTGTATGAGTTGCAAAGAGAGAAGCAGTTTCTGAAAATGATTCTTAGATCTTCTACTTTCTTTCCTTTAATAGTTTAAGTACATGGTTTAGGAGAACTTTCTTTCAAGGGAGACTATGTGCAGTTTCTCCAGAAATTCTGTCAGTGCAGCAGCCATCTGAAGCATAGCTCTGACTACACAGCAGTGGTCAAACTGGCCCTTCCTGCTCCATGAAATTACCTGTGTTCCTGCCTTTTCTTTCCTTTAAGCTATGATCTGAGAAATGCCTTTAATTAAAATCCAACAGAATTATGAGGAAAGATATTGCCCATGTGCTCGCAGTTTCTCTAAGGTTGGTCCAGCTGGCAAACTTTCCCTATGTTAGGGATGATTAGCTCCAGAAGCTTTGAATTTTATTTTAGTGATTTTTAATTACTTGGAAGCCAACCGGAAAATTCAGGTATGTTTTCCTAAATTTGTCAGTTTCTAGTTATACTGCTGTGCTTCAAACAAATTTCAAGTTCATAAATGTTTTTCAACAAATCTCACTCTCACCTTCCTATGCTCTAAACATTTGTAATATGTGGTGCTGAGACACTTTTAATACATTTTACCCTGGGATTGAGGTAAGTTTAAAATTTTTCCAAGTATAGCTGAGAAAACAACAAGCACCTACATTGAAAATGTGGTGAATTGCAACAGCTCTTGATATTTAAAAAAACCCAGGAGACTGACAGAGGATCCTATCCTGAAGATCTTGTTAAGGCTCCTTAATAATTTGCCTCGTTTTTGAAAAAACCAAAGTGCTTGACAGCTAGTGGAATGACATTTAACAAAACAGTGATGGAAAGCAGCAGAGAACCTTTGAGTTTCTGAAATGCAAAATAGTGATTGCTTCTAACTACATGCTTGGCAAAACTGGAAAGTCACTCTTTTCATGGCATTTTTTAAATATGACATTGATGTAAAAATTTTAGGTACACAACTGAGCTACAAGACTTTCTTATTACAAACTTTAAGACACTTTATTGCATTTTAAGTAAAGGCAATCCTAAACTGCTTTTGTTTCAAAACACCGGCTCTACAGAGGGCAGTAGCAATTAACATTTGCAAGTCCAGCAGCTCAGCTGGAAAAGTGAGGCAGCCTTGTGCTCAGTGCAGAAAGGTAGGCTAAGAAAGTGGGAGAGTAGCCCCTCTTTCTCCAGTACAATCTTGTAGATATAAAATCTGGCAAATTAGCAAATAATTTTCAACATTAGTGGCCATGATCATCTGTCAGAAGAAAATACAGGTAGTTTTACTGTGTTTAAAAGTACAAGAGTATGTCTAGCTGTAAGTTATTTGGGGATAGTGAGGCTCTATTTTTTTTTCTTTTTAAAATGAAGACACAGATGTGTCATTTAAATAGTGAAAGCATGAAGTATTGCTATGTTCTTTTCTATGTGTGCCAGCTGGTGCTTGTTCCTGGGAGGGGAGTGAGAAAGATGTTTCTTTAGTCTAGCATTGCATGCAGTGTTATGAACTGGGAGAAATATAAGCTCAGTATAGCACTGAATGAGAGCACAGACTTTTGCTGTACCTGTGAGTGGTGGGTGTTCTCTCAGTAACAGACGTAAGTGGCATGTTTTTCACAGTTGCTTCATCTTCCTTTTTGAAAGTGCCTTCTTGGGAAGTAAAGAGTGAAAAGCAGTCCAGATTGATGCATCTTTGGCATTTACAATAGAAAAGATACTAAGTGGGACAAATCCTGCATATCAACCTTGGCAAATTACTCCTCTGTGGCTTGGTCATGCATACAAACAAGGTAAGATGTGTTCTGCTGTGTAAGCAACCTTTTCTTCTCTTGACAGGTCAGCAGGCACTTGTGTTCACCATGTACACAGGCCCTCTTACAATTTATTTATTTTTCACTTGAATTAGACAAAACACAGCAATTCTTTCCTCATGGCCTGATGGTTTCTGTCATTCTAATGATATTTGTTTCCTCTTCTTTGTTTCTAGCAGTTAACAACTGCTAAGAGGCATAAAATAGTTTACGGACAGAATTTCCTATGTATATTATGCATTTATATGTATTTGCTGTAGGGATTGAGTTTTGGTTATGGGAAAAGCAGAAGTACTTTAAAATTACAAAAAGGAAAGCTGAGGGCTCTTGTGTGTCTCCAGAAATGCTGTCTTTCAAATTTAGGTGCTGGAACTACAGCAGTTGAATGTGGTATTGGTTGTTGAAGACAGATAAAGACTACTCCTCAGACGGCCTGTAAGAGATCCTGAGGGTGTTGGTCATACTGTATGCAGGGCAGGTCATAAATCAAGAAGGCTTTGAAAAGATATGATAGTCAGTGCTAGAAGAAATAGCTGTTACTAGTTCATTCACATTTTCTAGAGAGAATTTGAATCCAAGCTATATGAAGTAAAAAAGAAGAGGGAGAAATTGTGGATGAAAGTGAGAAGTCAAGGAATTTCTGGGAAGGACAAAGATTGTGGAATATTTTAATTGATTAATTTGTTGAGGGAGAACTGATTGGCTCACTTTTGAATCCTTTCACTAATCATTGGTGCAGCAGGTTTTTCTTTAGCATGTGGTCGAAGATCATCACTTAATCTGATTTCATTTATTCATTTCACATAATTATAACAGTGGATTACGATGACCTCAGAGTTCAAAGCTGCTTATATTCCCTACAGTTGTCTGCAGGGTTACTCAGGGGTGTATTTTCAGAGGCTGAGTTTTTCTAACAAAGAGGATCACTGAGTGGAGTCAAGTTGCATTTAGCAACAGAGTAAATTTGTTTTGGTTTTTTTTTTTCATTTTTTTTTTTTACAGATACTAGGTGATCACTTCTCACTACACAGAACTGGCCAGCAGGAAGACCCAAGAAAGCTGGAAGAAGAGGAACAGTTAAAATCCCCAAAAGTACCCTGCAAAGCCTGCCCAGTCAGGAAGGGCACTGAGTCATGCACAGCCTTCATCTGAGAGTTTTGGAGTGCACAATGAGAGACAAAACTACAGAGCAGCAGTAGCTGTAGACCCTGCCAGGTACCTTAATTTACACAGGGAGTGATCTGTGTCTGAGTGCCTAATAGCATACCCTAATACTTGTGGAAAATGTGCTTCATTAAAAAAAGTTGGTTTTATTTACTCTTAAGAGAAAAGTACAAGAAACAGCACTGTCTTCTCTGAATCCAGTGGCAGAATATTAATTGGCCTCACTGTGAACAGCATCGAGCCTTTCTGTTCAAATACTGGAATTGTGCCCCAAGAACAGAGAGGAGGTCTATTGCTGAAATATTTTGTGAAGAAACAGGCACCTAAGCCCTCTTCTGCGAGAAGCTGAGTGATGCTCCTTGTCAGGAGTGCACCTCTGCTAAGCACTCTCACTGTAGGTAAGAACCCCAAGACTCTCTCTTTCAATGTCAGTAACTTGTGTAATGCATTGCCTTGTGCTGCTGCTTTGCCTAAGAAATTTATTATGAGTGTCTCGACTCATGGTGGTTAGTGTAATATTTATGCATACAGGTATCTGTGAGAGTCACCTTGAGCATGGTGAAGGCTGCAAAGAGCAGATAAACAGCATTAGTGCATGCAGTGTGTGCGGCACTCTTCCAGGTGCTTCACTGCAGTTCATCACTACTATGTACATAGAAAAGATATAAATGGTGTAAGTTCACTCATCAGTTGGTTTCTTAATGATTCCTCTAGCAAGGAGAAAGAAGTGCAATGTGGGATCTCATCCAAAACACGTGCTTTTAGACTTCAGCAGCAATAAATATTTGAGAGACATAAATGGTATCATTTAAACCACTTGAACTCTCCTCACCTGCTTGAACAAAACAGGAAGACTGAGAAAATAGCAGACAAAACTGGTGCTGATAAATGATGCTTCTATATAATGAGCACTGCATACAGTTCTTGTCTTCAAGTGTTAACATGTTGAGGGAAGAAAGTATAGACAAGTATGGCAAAAGTGTGGTCTGTGTCTGTGTGAACAAAAACTAAATAGTCTAAGACTTTTTAACTTGGTGTAAAATGGGAGGTGTGGGTAGAAGTTGCACAGGAAGAGGGGATGTAATTGACTTCTTCAGTTCTGCAAGTGCCATAGAAATTCAGCAAGGCCTACTTTTTGTCTCCCTTTCATTAGGTGAACCTAGGAGGCATCAAATGAAATGGTCAATTGGACCTACCAAAACTAGCCAAAGCATGCAATACTTAACGTGTAACTTGTTAAATAATTTGCTACAGGGCCTTGTGAATGCCCAAATGCTGTATGGTAATTGGTTAAATATTGTTTACACAAGATTACAAAAGAAAAGTATATAACATTTTTATTAAAAAAAAACAAGCCAAACAAGCCCTAAAAAAAAACCACAGTCACTCAGAACACATCAAGTCCACCTCAAACTTGGGATGTCTCTGATTTGCAGACTGCTGCAGGAGGGGTAATACTGTGTGTCATACAGCTTTATGACTTCCTTCATGAATGCATCTTCACTTAAACCACAACAAAATGAAATCTAGTTTAAGACTATTCCAGCTTCATTTATTGCTACTTATTTTGGTGTGTGTGTAAAATATCTAATGCTCAGCTGTTATTCTCAGAGTAGAATTCATACTGGCTTGATCCTGTTTAGCAGAACAAAGGTTAGCACTTGTAAGGTAGACGAAGCAAACAGAAGCCTAACCCTAACCCTTTCATATGAAAACAGGGCAAGTTTGCCTTTAGAAGGGTGGAGTTTCTTGTGCTTACAGCAACTCCCTGTCCTTTGGTTGCTGCTTTTCTCATTTTTCTTTTTTTTTTTTTTTTTTAGTTTTTAACATAAAGCAGTATTGCTTCCTAGTCCAGAGGACAGGAAATGGGAGATGATTAGTGGATAAAAGCTGGGTGGTTACCTGCTGTCTTCAGCCTTCCTCTGTAATGCATTGTTTGTGCAAATACTCTACCAAGGCACCTCAACAAGCTGCTGATGTGAGGAATCCTTTTGTCTCATCTGTGGTTTGTAAACCACCCACTCCCACTAAGAAGCCAGACTTCATGAAAATCATTCCACTCAGATGAATAGGTTGACTTGTGCAATTAACAGACACAGACAGGAAGAGACAAATTCAGGTACTGGCCTGAAATAATTATTGCCATTAACCAATTGTTAGATATTATAATTTTTTAATATCATTTAGTTCTTTTCTTCCTGCTGGTATTATTTTAATGACTGTGATGCCACAACAATTTTCCCTTATTTTTGCTGCGTGCGACACAATCCCTTGCTGTCAGATTAGGCACTGACATTAAGATCACATAAATTTGACTAACAAGGACTAGAGGTAGTTCAGTAGCTGTCTGCAGCACACCAGTGGTGCATCTTTCCTCATCTTTGCTGCTTTTTCCAGAGCAACAACATTGCCATTATTAGTGCTGACAAATAAAGAGGCAGGAGTATAATTTTTTGTGATAGTGGGCAAGAAAAGGCTGCTTTTCTCATTTTCAGGAAACAGCATTTCCCAGACAAAAAAATGAATTCTCTCCTGTTCCCCCAGGGACTATCAAAGGTTGGACATGCAGTTGCAGCAGCCACATGCTGCAGCCTAGGCCTGCGGGAATATACATGGCTCCTGGCATAATTATCTTTTCACAAGGTATTGTTTAAGATTCTGTGAGCTAGCTATGTTTTAAGAGGGTCCATTAAACACCATCAATAATTGGACTTCCTTAGCCCACACACCATTAGATCAACTTGCAGAAGGATCATTGTTTTTATTTCGATGCAAAACTTAACATGAGCCAGCAATGTGCGCTTACAGCCCAGAAAGACAATATCCTGGGCTGCATCAAAAGATGCATGATCAGCAGGTTGAAGGTGGTAATCCCGCCCCTCTATTCTGTTCTCATGAGGCCTCACTTGGAGTATTGTGTGCAGTACTGGTGTCTTCAACGTGGAAAGGACATGGAGGAAGGCCAGGAGGATGATCAGGGGACTGGAGCACCTCCCATATGAAGACAGGCTGAGAGAGTTGGGTCTGTTCATCCTGGAGAAGAGAAGGCTGTGTGGAGACCTCATAGCAGCCTTCAAGAATCTGAAGGGGGCCTATAGGGATGCTGGGGATGGACTATTCATTAGGCACTGTAATGAAAGGACAAGGCATAATGGATTCAAACTTAAACAGGGGAAGTTTAGATTGGATCTGAGGAAGAAATTCTTTACTGCTAAGTGTGGTGAGGCACTGGAATGGGTTGCCAAAGGAAGCTGTGAATGCTTCAGCCCTGGCAGTGTTCGAGGCTAGGTTGGACAGTCTTAGAATCATAGAATATTTAGGGTTGGAAAGGACCTTAAGATCATCTAGTTCCAACCCCTACTCCCGTGGGGAAGGACACCTCACACTAAACCATGTCACCCAAGGCTATGTCCAACCCGGCCTTGAACACCACCAGCAATGGAGCATTCACAACTTCCCTGGGCAACCCATTCCAGTGCCTCACCACCCTTACAGGAAAGAATTTCTTCCTCAGATCCAATCTAAACTTCCCCTGTTTAAGTTTGAACCCATTACCCTTTGTTCTATCACTACAGTTCCTGATGAAGAGTCCCTCCCCAGCAAAATTGTAGGCCCCCTTCAGATATTGGAAGGGTGCTATGAGGTGTCCACAAAATCTTGTTCTCCAGGCTGAGCAGCCCCAACTTTCTCAGCCTGCCTTCATATGGGAGGTACTCCAGTCCCCTGATCATCGTTTGTGGCTTGAATTCAAAGCAAAAAATATCCCCAAAGTTAACAACAGAAAATACTGGAGGTTTTTGTCTTCGATAGCTTGGGATCAGTGAGTGATATGTAAAGTTTTACCTTCAAGGGAATATGGATACATGCTGTGAGGACCTTTTCAATACTGATAATAGCATGGTTTAGAGTTTGTTTATTTATTTATTTATTGTCCTGCTAGAAACTGTACCCTGTCCTGTACTCCTTAAAGCACCTTAAAGCCTTTTCAGTCCAGTCTCATACTGTTTGTGCTTACTTTCTTTCACTTTTCTAATTCCTTCTTAATCACATCTACCTGTAGAAACAGTGTTCTCGGCATGATATAAAAAGAAGTGCTATTGTGTAACTATATCCTTTGTGTTGTAATTTATCTGATTATATTATTTAAGCCTAATGTAATCTGTACTGCCATGTTGTGTGAGGGAGAGCTGACTAACTTCCTGCTGTAATTGCAGAGTAAGTGGTGGGTTTTGCCCCCTCTCCACCCTTTTTTTAAAACCTTTAAAAACCATTGAATGAGCTGGTGAATCTGGTGCCAGAAGGAGAATACATTGTAGTAGTTTTAAGTGGAGTTTTACACTGATAATGAATTGAGTTCCTGGTTTGTTTTTTTTTTTCCCCACCGAGTTGACTGAAATTTAGCTTATGTCATTAAGACCACACAGTGAAGTGAGCCATGAGAGGTACTAAATTGTCCTTGAGTCTTCTTACCTTGGGGTGTAAGTTCCACCATGTTGTTGTCCCTTCTTTGTTCTGTTTTCCTCATAGGCAGACCTGTGTGACCAAACTCAGTGGGTTTTGGTTTTATTTTAATTTCCACCTTAATTATATTTAAGACCTTTTTTTCTCCAACACATATAATCTGAGCTGGAGCTTCAGGTTGCAAAGGTCAAAAGATTCTTGCAGGTTTTTGTTGAAAGACACAACCCCACTCCCCCAGAACCAGCATCCCATCAAAAACCCTGGGCAGGAAAGAGGAGCATTATGAATCTGTCAACTAGGAAAGGAATGCCATATGCTTTCTTCTTCTGAACACTGAAGTCTTCATTGCCTTGGCTGCTCATGGAAAGGTCTTGCTTACTTTGTGTTTTGCAAACAAAATCTCTTTGAACAGAAATGAATTCTTTACATGATACTGCTGTACATATGTATGTGCTCCGAGTTTTGCAAACTGAAGATTATAAAATAAAATGTTTTGAATAAATGTTTCCTGTGCTGTACACCTCTTTAAAAGGTATTATTAAGTCTGAAGTGTACCTCTGCCTTATGGAATACAGTTGTTATGAAGAGATGTCTAACTACTGGTCTTCTAATTTACCAAATATAATCAAACTGTTTCAGATGAGGGATAAAATAATGTTCACAGTAAGTTGCTCTTGTAATAGAAATTGTAGCATAAACAGTGTTTGCCATTTTTGTCTTCAGAATGATTGAGGAGAGTGGGAAGAGGAGGAGGACAATGGCAGAGAAGAGACAGCTGTTCATGGAAATGAGTAAGTAAGAAATGTGAAGATGTAATGTCATTTATTCTTCACTGAGAGCTTCACTTTGATAATTTTAAGAGATCATTTGCATCTTGTTCCTATAAGACCATTGCCTCATCTAGTGAAAAGTATCCTGGGTGCTCCTGAGTGTTACTTGGGAGGAGAAAACAAAGTGGGTTACAAATTCATTGCTAGGTTTTGTGATGCTCCTTCTTTAAGGAACATTCACATTCCTCATATATGGCAATATCTAAAGTTTGTGAGCAACTATTAAAATAATTAATGATAACAGGAAGATCACCTTTTAACTTAAAAATAAGAAAGGCACCACAGTGATGTGACTTGGGAGAGTAACAGTGTGAGGGGTTTGGGGGGTTGTTTTTGCACAGAACCATTCTCTGAAGGAGAGGCTATCATTGTTACAAAAATCAAATGCCTGTCCAGTGATATTATAATATAAATGAATGAGACATAGCCTTTTATGAAGATACGTGCAGTTAGATGTGAAAGGCTGTATGTTTGCATGGCATTGTGTTATTTTACCTTCCTATGGGAGCACAGGACTGAATTGAACTGGAAGTTAGGCAAGTGTGTCCTGTAGTTCCAGTTATAGGCTGGTGAAGGTCTGTCTTAAATCAATAATATATTCAAGCTATTTTATTGAAGGAATTCCAGAGTAACATTCTTACTGTGAACTGAGACCCTTTTCTTGCTCTTTTTCTCCTTGCTCTCCTGATGCTTGTAAGAAGGGTTTTGTGATGGAGTGAAGGGAATGTACAGACTTGTTTTGCTGGCCAGCAGTTTCTAGTTGGAAAATGCCAGCATCTTTCATAAAGTTACCATTGGAAAGATGGCTCTAGCTCTCAGGATGGCCTTTTTCCTTTCCCTGCTCCTGAATATTGAGGAAAAACCTTATTAAATTCATCCCATTCCTTCTCCTTCCCTCCGTCAGAGCACCCTAAATCATTCCTCTCCTTCCTTAGTGTTTACAGCCTTCAAATATTTGCAGACTGTTGTCATGTCCCATTCTTCCTCCCCACCCTTCTTAGTTGTATGTCTTGTCTATGTTACATATTTAGCTCTTTTAATCTTTCTTAGTAAATCAATCCCTCTAGGCCCTGATGGTTTTTGTTCCTCTCCTACAAATTCCTAACAGCTTGTCTGTCTCGACCCAGTGCTGTAGATGACGTCTTTTTGCTAGCAGGCAGCTCTTGGCTAACTTTGTTTACAAGCCAGAACAGTTCAACAGGAGATGGATCTCCTTAGGATCCAGAGGGGAAAATGGATCTAGTTGTTTGAACATTTCAGTTTTGTCTTCGGTTCCTGGCTTGAGGCGATGGGTGGAGAGATCTATCTGCAGCTGTCCTTGTGTACTCCGAAAGTCTTATCACAGGGATCAGGAGCACGAATTAAGTCAACCTACTAAACTAGCTATGGGTTATCTGCAAAACATCACCTTTAACTCCAGCTCATGCTTGGCGTGTGTGTTCTGGAGTAGTTTATTTCATGACAGTATTCATAAGCTTCTTCTGATCAGAGGTGCTCTCTGATTTGTGTTTGAGTGCAACTTTCACTAGTTCCAGATATGAAGGGCTTCTCTGTGTGTATGAGGCAAGCATGGAGGGGGAGAGAGAAGCAAGTCTTGAGTGTCATTCCCGTGACCTGCGATCAGATCTTCATTTTTTCCGTTTTAGGATGATGTGAAACATCTGGAATACTCTCAGCTAGTAAAAGAGAAAGACCAGCCTGTTCCTCCTTTGACAGTGCACTTTGGGACTAGAGTGCTAGCTTTCGTGGCTGACAGCTCAGTTCTTTTAAGACAGAAGTGTGTCGGGGGTGGGGGTGGTTTTGTGTCATTACAAACTATTTAGCAATACCTTCAACAAAGGGGTCTGGGTAGCTTGATTTGATATCAGATTCAGTTTACTTTTCATGCTTCTAACTTGAGGTGTAGCAAATGTGTCTGTGTTGGCACAGGATAAAGGTATTATTAAAGCCCTTGGGAGAGGGGAGAAGCTGGAGATATGGGAATTGTCTGTGTTGATCAAGTCAGGGCTGTGGGAAAAAAGAGGTAGCTGGGTATGTTAACAGTGTCTCCTCCTGAACTAGTTGGTTCTGTCAGCATGATGTACCTGAGGAAACCAGTAATTTTGCAGGGCAAAAGGTATTCCGTATCACTGCCTGGGGGCTTGCTTGGATTCAGGTGATAGGTACGTGACCAT
>JASTSP010078213.1:13007-30122 GCA_031762855.1 Forpus conspicillatus
CGAGACAGAACTTTCAAATAAATAAAAATGCCGCTTCCCATAAAAAAAGTTTTCTTCTGCTAACACAGAGTTAATGCTTATAACATTATCGAGAGTTCTTTATCAGGAATCTCTTGCCCCTGTGCAAAGCAAATCACCACAAGAATATTATTACTTAAGAGTTCTCAAGAGCAATTTGGTAAATCAACCCTAGAAACAAAACAATCCTACAACATGTTAAAAAGGTACACACATACTCTCGCAAATATAGGTTAAAAATGGCTTTAACTGGTAGCCTAACATTTTACTGATACAAAGGTCACAATTCTTATTTAAGAAAATGAGGAGTAAGAAAAATTACCAATTCCACTACACAGAAAATGGAAAAGTGCATTGACTTCAGATTAACACCTGGAATAATTCTGTGTAACAACATTTTTAAACAACAGTTTTGACAAGGATCAGAACAATATATTTGAAATCAACAGTGTTTAAAAAAACTTCAAAACTCAAATAACATATTACAAAAGTTAAAAAAAAAAACATAACTCCCCCCCTCCAAAAAAAGGGAGGAAAAAAAAAAAAAAACAAATTTTTTTCTCCCCATGACTGGATTTTTTTCCTCTGGCACTTACTTGCTCACAGAAGGGGATCTCTCCTGCTTCCTTCCTGCTTTTGAGAATGAAAAGGCTTACATGTACAGGTAATTAATACATATTTGTTTACAAAAACTCTTCTGCTCTCTAAAAACTAACCATCTTACCAAGATTTTAATCTCTATCTCTGAGTGCTGATAACTTACGTAAAATCGCAATCTCAAAATTCAGATCCAACCTTCCCAATAATTTCCTTATTAATATTTGAAAATGACCCATGTCTCACTGAACTTATTTTATCTATTGTAGCTAGTCTTAAGAAGAGTTGTGGGATCTGCATGTTGGCTCAAGGTGACCTCCATACTGAGAAACAATGGGACCCAAAGCGTAAGTCGTGATCTTCCAGAAATGAAGGCAGTGGGGCTTGCAGCGAGTGAAATGTATTATGCATGTACATTTTGCAGGACTGAGGTCTTTTCATCTCATTTTGAGAACTGCCTTTACAGCTTTTGGAAACTGTGGAAAAAATGTAAAGAACTGGAGATGCTGTGAAGCAAGAAACCAGAGCTACTACAGTATTTTTCCAAAATGCCAATAGCACCACAAATGGCATCCGCAAACAGTAAGAAAGGTAAAGAGAGAGACAGAAGGAACGATTTAACAGTCTCAGTTTCATAAAATCGCAGCTCATCCTGGAACATCTTAGTGACAGATATGCTGAAACTAAGCAAAGCTGCAAAGAGTAGAAGCTATAAGGATTAGCATATACAAAACAACAGGAGAGAACAGAGCAGTTAAACCAAACAGACGGAAGAACAGAAGAGGAACCACAGGAAAAACCAAAATTAGACTGAGCAGTGAGGAGAAGGTAAAATCTATTAAAAAGCTCTTAGGAACAAGAGGTCTTGTGCACTATCAATGCTCATTAATACCATTGCTGCATAAAAGAGCTGCTACAAAAAGGGAAAAAATTACAAGACTGCAAAAAAGGAGCTCATATACACCTCATATTAGCAAGATGTTTTAAAGGAAAAAAATAATTAGCTTTAAACTTTAATTACAAGATCAGAACTTGTTTTAAAACATATTGGTTTAAATGCAGTATTCAACGAATTATAAACAAAATGGAAAGATTTAAATATACTTTGGCCCGCTAACAAATTAAGAGTTGCTGTGCTACAACTTAAGAGGAACAGGAACAGCTCCTGTTCAGCAGCTGTTAAATAAGAGCCTACCAGTAAAATTTGTTATCAGCTTCTATTTGATATGAAGCTGCAAGGCATCAAATACTGAAGCCTTGCTTCAATGTACCTTGCTAGCACACAAGGTACTCCCAGGAACAAGTTGCACTTAGCCAGCACATATTAAGTCAAGGCAGAACAGTAAATATTGTGAGTTCTCACCGAAGTGAGCATTTGTAAGCTAAAAGTGATAACACTGAGCCCGGGGGGTGGGGGGCGGGGGGTGTGTGTGTGGAATAAAAAGCTAACCAACCTTATCTCCCCACAAAACTATTTTTGTATGCAGACGGATCAAAAAACAAACCACAGAGAAAAACACATCGTGGGTCTTCAGTATATCCTGCCACGTAGCAAGAGGCCGCAGCCTTGCTGAGCATCTGCTGCTAACACGACATTTAGAGAATACTGATCTTTAACTGTTTACTCTGCACACAGGCCAGAGTGCAGGTCATGCCCCAGCCTCACCATCACTGCGCTGTAAGCCCTCAGTACTCAAAAGTCAATTCTATCTACAGCTGACACCACCACCTTGTTATTCTCCAGGCACTGGTTCTTTGTTTTGGAGACAAGTATGTGTTACCGCTTTTAAAGGTAAGCACCATACTGCTGCAGAAGTGGCAGCACTCAGCACTGGGAGCTGAGCTCATGAGAAGCAGCATTCTGGCAGTAGCTTCCGATGGCTGGACAGAGCCTTGGGTGGCATGGTTTAGTGGGAGGTGTCCCTGCCCACGGCAGGGGGGCTGGAACTAGATGATCCTTTCCAACCTTAACTATTCCATGATTCTACGCGTGCCAGAAAAGCAGTGATTTATGCTCATCCCTTAAAACAGGTCTTTTACTCAAGCCCAAAACAGCCTCAAGTTGCAACAGGAACATTTAGACTGGATATTAGGAAAAAACTCTTCACTGAAAGGGCTGTCAAGCACTGGAGCAGCCTGCGCAGGGAAGTGGCTCATTTGCCATCCATGGAGGTATTTAAAAGAGGTGTAGATGTGGCGCTTTGGGACATGGTTTAGGGGCGGACTTGGCAGTGTTAGATTAATGGCTGGACCCCACGATCTTAAAGGTCCTTTCCAAGTTAAATGATTCTATGATTCTACATTTTATATGAATGCAGGACTTGATAAAAATTGCTTACAGACCCCCAAACTGTTTCCAGGAGCAGTAATTATAAGCTTGACACACATAAGTAGTCTAGATATTCTGAAGAACAGTTGTTAATAAAGTATCCTGTATCAAAATGCAGACATACAAAAGGCTACTTCTTAGCCACCTTTTGCACCATACAGACCTACCCACAGAATTTATCTGTTAAACGTGACCCAACTCATCGAAACATGCCAAAATGACTCACAGCATTTAGAGCACCCTCAGCATGGGTACAGTTTAGTGAACACCCGTGCAGTTTCAAAGCTCAGGATTCCGAGAGGGTCCTACGGATTGTCCTTGCCTGTGGTATTCACTATATGACCCCATCTTTTGCTCATACTCGGTTGGCTTATACAAGTGTGGTAAGCATGTTCCAAAGTCCTGTGGAAGTTATCAGCCTCAAACAAGGAGATCAGCACAGTCCCACCTACAGGGTATCAAAAGCCAACATCCTTGCTCTTTGCTCCATTCATGGTCATTCTTGGAAAGCTTTCCATGGCTGAATACAAGTTTGGGACAAACTCTATTTCTTGTTCTGACTCTACACAAAAGGGCCAACACGTGCTAACGGAAAGTGCTAAGCTCTTACATGCTCACGCAAGGGTACAAATAGTTTTACCACTGAAAGCAAGGCCAGATAGTCAGGAGGCTAGCCAAGCCTCTGGAGGGCTCTTGGAAAAATCTGACCAAATCACATTCTCCATTTTAGGCCATTTCACTGGAAAAGTTGGTACCCACCTAGAAAGGCTGTGACAGCAACATGTCTGCTAAGAGCCCAGGCTAAGCATGTAGCTCGCAGTAGACCAGCTGGCATGACAAACCTACTTTTTATTCAGCACTAGCTGGGTATTGCTAGCTAGTGCTCCACATGGAACCTCCCATCCAGCAACCCCTGCTCCTGCTTAAAATATAAAGACATTTTCGGCAGGGTTGACTAGCCAAGCTATTTCTTTTGACTATTTTAAGTCTGGCCCTGAAAATAACTTGACATCAATGCTCTCAATGCACTTGGCAAGGTTAGACATTGACACTAAACCACCACTGCCAAACTTCTGTGCCAAATAAATGATACTGTTACATCCTCTAAATCACCTCTATCCATCTAGAATACAAATCTGCTACCTAGCATGAAGCGTAAGCACATTATTACACTGACTCACCATGACAGCTTAAATGAATTTACCTGATTAAAATAGCATGTCTTCATAAATAATCAATAGTACTCTTCAAAGTCTGCCTCAGTAAAAATTAGTGTATTTATCTGATGTGGTACACCAAAGTGACATTGTCCACTGAGATACAAGCATGCAAAACTGGCTGTAGTGAAACAGCAAAGAGAAATGGTGGCTTTGCCCCAAAAGAAAGGTATCATAAAGCCTCTAACTATATTCCAAAGTCAGATAGAGGTATATTTTGTAGCGAGGCTCTGTAGCCTAGGAGGGAGAGCAAAAAGCCAACAGACAAAATATAAGGTTGATCTGGAGTAACATTTTTATTTGGTTTTACAAAAAGTCATAGTAGGACACAGGGAACCACTTACTTGTGTGATGTCTCTATGATGCAGAGGAGAGTTTTTAACCCTCCTGTAATTGCTTTTTGATGCATCTTCTATCGTTCCTCTACATCTGCAGGCTTATTTTCTGACAAAAATCTGTTTTGAAGGTATCTGAAATGAAGGTGACAGCTCCTTATACAATTATAATGAAGAATTCTGCCTTTACTTTCACTCTAACTCTCAATGCTCCATCAGTTATTCCCTAGCCATTTGTCAGCAGACTACCAGGCAGTATATTTTTCATCTACTAAAACCAGCAAGTCCAGCATCCAGACATTCTCAGACAGCTGGAGAATGTCATACTCTTGAATTGGAAATAGGGAGAAAATAGTTGTGTCAGCAAGTGGCATGAGCCAAACCCTTTCTTTGGTGCTTCAAGGGATTTGCTCTTTTTCCTGTGAGAATGAAAAATAGTGGCTGGGATCTTGTGGTCATGACCAAATTGGTCAGCGCTATAATGATCTATGACAGGCAAGCACCAGAGCAGAGAGGAAACTGGAACACTCTGCAGCACCAATTCTCTGGTCCACATGACCTGCTTAGTTACTCATGCTTGTAATCATCACATTGAGGAAACACTCATAAAAACCCTGCAGCAATTTAAACTGCACATATGATTCCTGCAACACTGAAACTGTATGTTCATACATCATGAAGTAACAAAGCTAGCATCTGTGATATTGTTGCTAGCAATTCATTTCCCCATCAGAACCAAATATTCATTTTTTTTAAAAAAAAAGCATTTATGAAAAATAGGTCACATCACTTGGTGTAAAAAAATGCATTTCTAAGAAATGTAGAACTAGCTCATCACTGAAAAATTAAATAAAGCCTGCTCAGTAACGTTACTCATGTAAGCATACCCCATGACTTCAGCTAGAAGTTCGTAACCACACGAAACACAACTTGACTGGAAGTACAAACAGGTCAGCAGCCTCATTAAAAAAAAAAAAAAGGCAATATAAAGAAAGCCAGGGTGAAAAAGGCAACACGTACTGCTCCATGGTAGTCATGGATGGAAACAGCAAGAAACAGCGCCTACCCACTACAGCATAGCTACATGTCGGTATGTAAAAACTAATAGCCACTTATAACTTTATTTTCAAATTATTTAAAATTTTTGCAGCAAGCATCTGACATATAATATAAAAGAACAACTAAAATGCTAAAGTTTAATATAATTTACTGCTTAGAACACTAAAATACCTGTGTCTAATTTTCTCTTTTCTCTGATTCCAGGTTTGTTCCTTATCTAGTCAGTTCTAAACTCCTCATACCGGCACAGTTGGCCTTGAGATCTACAAAAGCTTTTGAACATGGGACAGCACTGTTGCCCGGTCTCTCAAAGCAGCCAACACAAGCTCTCACTTCATTACAGAATCATAGAATAGTGAAGATTGGAAAGGACCTTAAGATCATCCAGTTCCCACGCCCCTGCCATGGGCAGGGACACCTCCCACTAAACCATGCCACCCAAGGCTATGTCCAACCTGGCCATGAACACCGCCAGCAACGAAGCATTCACAACTTCCCTGGGCAGCCCGTGCCAGTGCCTTACCACTCGCACATTAAAGAACTTCTTCCTCATATCCAGTCTAAACTTCCCCTGTTTAAGTTTGAACCTGTTACGCCTTGTCCTGTCACTACAGTCCCTCATGAAGAGACCCTCCCCAGCATCCCTATAGGCTCCCTTCAGACACTGGAAGGATGCTAGGAGGTCTCCACACAGCCTTCTCTTCTCCAGGCTCAACAGCCCCACCTTTCTCAGCCTGTCTTCATACGAGAGGTGCTTCAGTCCCCCAGTCATCCTCGTGGCTCTCCTCTGGACTTGTTCCAACAGTTCCATGTCCTTTTTATGTTGAGGACACCAGAACTGCACAAAATACTCCAAGTGAGGTCTCATGAGAGCAGAGTAGAGGGGCAGGATCACCTCCCTTGGCCTGCTGGTCAGGGATCAAATAGAGCTCTTACTCAAAAAAAAAAAAATTGCCCCTCTCTACAGCACACATTTTTTTTTTTCACTGTGCAGCAAATTTACTGCTGGATTTAATAAGTAAAGGTTAGGAGTTGCTTAGCATTCAGAAGTGATGAAGGAACCATTAGCCTTATTGAGATTTGACCATACCATTGAGATAATTCGCTGCTTTGAAAAGGTCCACTTGACTAAGATCTCAGCTTTTAAATCTCAAGGTGCACAGACAGATAACATGGTGAATCCTGTAAACATCTCTTTCTCCTAACCAGCGTTCAACTTTGAGCAGGACTGTCATACAGTTTTATACTGTAAAATCTGGGAAAGCAGTCTTCATTTTATAACCTTCAAAGGACAGTTTCCTGCTTTTCAATCAGCATTATGAGTTTCCTTCTTTCAAAGATCGGCAACTGAGAGCGGCAAGCAGAAGAAGCTTTTACATAGTTTAGGTCTGCGCTTGATTTTTGGCAGTCCACATCCTTTAGAATATATTTTTTTTTTATTAAAATTAGAACCTACAAGTCTGTGGATCTTTTAAAATTGAATAATAAACAGTCATGCAGAGACATCTATATTCAACTTATGTTTAGGGCGTTGATGTTTAGCTAATGCAATGTAACGTTTCAACACTATAACTACTCTTTAGGGGTTTCCTGGCACTGGAAGTTGATTTATTTTGCAGCCAGAGATGTGTTTTCTTGAACTGGGGTCGGAGTGAGGAGGGGAAAAGAAGTGCGGGAACTGTTAAGAAGCATGAAAAGATCATTCGATCAGTGTTGGATTCTTTTATCTTTTTCACACTTGCACAGAATATAAAGTAGGTGTGTCAGCTTATCTCTCCTGTACTCCAACCACTAATCACCTTGCAAGGAGCCCCTTCTAAAACCAAATACTTCTGACAATTCAGACAGTATTTTTTGGAAGAAATGCTACAATTAAATATTGCAATTGTGACTTTTATTCAGTAGCATTTCAAAGTCACACTTTAAAGGACCTGAATTCCCCCCAAAGTATTTTTTTTTAATCAAGCACAGTTTTTTTTGACATGTAGTCACTAAAGGGTATCACTACTGCAGTTATTTCTACAAAATCGATAGTTCCTAGGACTATTAAGAAAAAATAAGAACATGCATAAACTAACTTAGATATTAAGGAAACTATATTGCCAAAATAGAAGGTACTGTAAACACGTAATTCCTCTGGGACAATGCCATTCCCCTAGACCACCTTTTTCCTTCTCCAGTCCCTCTTCTATTCCTAAATTTATCAGTATGTGTGACAGAAGTTCAGAACAGTTGCAATTCAAACACAGTGTATATGTCCTGCACATCTTTCCCTTAAAAAGAAAGGAATAAAAACATTTTAAATTTAGTCTCCTTTCTGTCTCTTCCCAGAACACTTACCCTTTAGAGGTTCAAGTAGGAGACAGTTTGCTGCCTTCAGGCCGGGGCTCTGGCAACATCCTGAGAGGCATTTTTCCTCCTACCAGCTTCACTAGTCTATTTATAAAGAACATAAGTGTTCCCATCAGCCGGGACACAAAGATGACATGCCCCTGCTGGGAGGAATTTACAAGAGTCTAAATTAGCTCTGCCTGTAAACAAAGGGGAAAAGCCGGATTACACATAGAAAGAATTATGGACCATTTACTGTGACCTGTCTGTAGTCTCCTTTATGTTCTACTTTGTGCCAGATTTAGACACCTCTTTGGATCAGACCACAAAGTGATGGTCAGCATCAAAATTCATGCTTGCCAGCTCATGCATTCGCCCTTTTGATTTGTACTTTCAGTCATACTTGTTAGTGATGCCCTGCCACATCACTTCACTGAAGGGCTCAGAGCCAAGACAAGAACGTCTCCTGCTGAATTCTGCTCCACATTATGGGAAACACACGGGTAAAGCTCCACGCTGCACCCACAGAAACCTGCAAACTGCAGTCCTTCAGTAGACATGCATGTTGGCAATGACTGTATGAGTACTACCTTCTCCAGTTATGAACATCTGCCCTTCTACAAGGCCTCTGGGTTCCAAATTACAGGTGTCATGCTGATACTGCTTTTCCATCAGCTCCAGAGAAGTGTTCTTTTAATAGCTGCCACACAGTTCTTCCCTTCATGGGTTGCCCAAGGAAGTTGTGAATGCTCAATTGCTGGCAGTGTTCAAGGCCAGGTTGGACAGAGCCTTGGGTAGCATGGTTTAGTGGGAGGTGTCCCTCTCAACTGCAGGGGGTTGGAACTAGACGATCTTAAGGTCCTTTCCAACCCTAACTATTCTATGATTCTATGATTTCGGTTCTCCAGGGGAAAACAGGATGACGTACTCTGTCATCTACCACTGCAAACCATCTCCACCGTTGCATCTGGTCCCTTTTACAGAGTCTGTAGGTCTTTCAAGTCCCACCTACCCAACTGATTACTTTTTCTCACCCTTCTTAGAATATTTTGGATTACCTTAATTCTGTCAGTACCTGTATATTAAACAAACAAAAAAAAACACTCAAAGAAAAACAAACCCAAAAATCCAAACCAAAACACCCCACAAAACAAAACAAAACAAAACAAGAACAACAAATCCAAAACACACAAAGCCTACATAATCATAATGCAACAAGTCCCTACAACAAAGGTATAGATATCATACACAGTATTTCTCTTTCCTTGGTTTTTCATCAAAATTGACATAGATGCCCAAGTTGGAAACAAGTCTTCATCTCTCTTGGTCAGCAAAATGTTTACATTTAAGTCTGTATTTATGTCACTGCTTGCAAGCACTAAAAATGACCCAAGTTTTAATTTTGCTATTATTGGTTGCAACCAGGAGAGGATCCATAGGATTGCACTTGTAGGATGCATCCAGAGAACGAATGGTGACAGATGCTGGGATGCCACATAATGTATTTGGGTTATCTTGCTGGGCTTGTTTCTAAACCATTTTGCTGCCAAGCATGCCACCAAAAAATGAAAAAACAAATGAAAACACATTAGAGCATATTTCCATTGGGTTTTCCTGCTTCAGAGTTTACAGAGATCAGGTGCTAAGCCCAAATACAAGCTCAGTGCGGCTCATTAGAATCAATTTACACTGCTGCTATTTTTAAAGTTGCAATGGATGTATAATCAATTTCTACAAAGCAAAACCTGGCCTTCATATACCCCTGGATTTCACACCTATGCTCTTTAACAGAAACTAAAATCTAAACTCAATACACAGTACCTTTAATTTTTTCTAATTTCAGTAAGAAAGACTTGTTATACTCCTATTAAGTAGAAGAAGATAAAGCCCACCAAATGACAGGAAAAAGCATCATTGCGAGCTGACTGCCAGCATCCCTATCTGTAGCAAGGAAAAATAGTATTTGCAAACAAACTGCAGTATTTTGAACAGAACTTTTGTTTTCTGTCTGACAATACAGAGAAACTGCATGTAAATATAAGACTTTACATTTTCTAGGCTACACACGAGTTTGCCTCTGATGACTGTTCTGAGGACAGGGTTTACACGGAAACGTATTTGCTGCAGACTGATTCTCTGCTGTATGTAAAAGGTTCTGGAATGTGTCCTTGCACCTCACTGAGGAAAAAGCCCAATGAAAATTCCACTACCAAGAGCACTGAAGTCAAGCACATGCTGCTGCCATGTGCATTTCTGTGACATTTCAAAGAAAGTTTCTCTTCCAGTTCCCTTCCCAGAACTCTTTTCCCTCATTTCAGCCTGTCAGGACTACTCATTTCATAAGTACACCTCCAAGAAACCTGCTCAAATGAATCAAAAAGCTAAAATAAAGTCCCCAGCTCTAAGGACCCTTTTAGATTACCAAAATGAAGACTGAGAAAGACCATTTCATTCACAGGAAGAAACCCGCCAATATACGACTGCTCTAAGGTCTCTCAGAGAGCAGCAGATACTCCAAAGATGGATGTGGTTTTGAATTTGAAGCTGCATTTTGAACAAGACATGATATAGCACAGACTACTTCCTTTCAAACCACAGAGAAGACTTAACAGTGAAGCTATCAATAAAATCCAGCCTATAATGCAATCTGTCAAATTACAAAGCTTTAAATGGTTTCTAAATAACTCTGGATCACAAACCATTCCCCTTTTTAAAAAGTCGTACTTCACGGCATACCCAAAACATTGACACTGAAAAGACAGACCACTGCATATCTTTTGCTAGCTTAATACTCATTTTCATACTCCTTTTAGGAACTGTTGAAAGCCCATGCTTTGGGTTTTTGTTTTCCAACTATAATGATTTTATAGGTCTCACACAGTTTATCTGTTTGAATAGCAAATGTATGAGAGCATGAAATACTTCAAGGAGTAGGTGTCCTTAACTTCTGTTTCCTTCGGTCCATTTAAAACCTTAGTTCGAGATCCTTCCATGCAGACAAAATTCTCAGTAAGGGCAGTGATCTGGCCTTGACTTCCTCTTTTTGGTCGGAAATAAGGTCAGCGTTCTACAGCTGTATATGTTAACTCTGTACAAATGTGAAAAAAAGTCATCAACAACCTACCAGTGCAGCACAAAACTTAGGAAGCCCTGTGGAAACAAAATTTTATGTCTAGGAAAATCTGTCACAAGCCCAACTCTTAGTCATCCACTTCAGGAATGTCAAAAGAAATGATCCCACTCCTTTTCCTTCACAGTGATAGGTCATGCACGTCTGTGAACTGCAGGGAAAGTAAAAACAAAAACAGAGGAAGTGCTTTTACTTCCTTAAAGGAAATCAAGTGACTCTTTTAACATTATTAGGAAACTTGAAAGAAACCTTATGATTTTGAAGGCTACAGGCCAGAACTGAATACTGATTGGCAGCAAAAACATTCCAGAACACACAGACAATAATTCTCGAAAAAATGGCACCAGAATGTAATTATTTTAAGCTTACAATTTTTAAAATGGTATACCATATGCTCATAATTGTACAAGCATAAATCCTAACCACACACAGATCACAGCCAGCGGCTGATCAGATAACATCACAGCTCCAAAAAGCACGCACAGGCAAAGCAGTTAACGCGCTTGAACTGATATACTTTCCTTTCTTAGTTAAGCTTTTACTTTTTACAGTTTTAACTGTTTGAACAACTTCCTCTTACTGTAACACTCCCTTCCATATGTGTTTCCAATATATACCTTTGAACATGCAGCTGAACAGGAATCTGCCTCCCTCTGCTCCACGGCCAGGGGTTGTTGCATTCTGCTGCAAACACTTTCTTCTGGCACTAACTCTGAAAGCAAACATTGCAGGGATGCACTAGTTGCTATGAGGCAGTGAAGTTAATTTGAATAAACAAATCCTTGAAGAAATCTCATAAATGTAGGAAAATGTTTACTTTCCCACACCAGCTGAAATTTACCCTACCCAAGATGATGCCAGTATGTTCCCCTCCACGTCTGCGATTCTGCTCAGGTTAGACGGATTGGATAGTAGAACCTGAGCTCCCAAATCTGTCCTTATTCTTTTAATTCCAGACGTTTTTACACCGAGTCTGTTTATGAATCTGCCTGCACATGTATATATTCTCATACTGAAAGGCTACATGCCCACAGTTCTCAGGGGTTCACACAGGCTGATTTACTCACAGTGTTCCAATTGAACAGATTTGGGGAGACTCTCAAATTGTAAAACCTTGCTGACTTACTTACTCCAAGCTCTTCAGCCTACTCACCATCCCATCTTGCATCCCCTCTTCAGCTGATCCATTATCCATCACCCTCTGGAAAACTGCTGGAATCTGAATTCACTAACTTACCCTGGCAACATACCCACAACTCCACCTGTAACCATTAGCTAGCCATGTATGTCTTCATCTTACCCTAAAATATAGCATTTTACAGCTGAAGATTTGGCCATTACTGACACCTATCCATTAAGTAAAACACAATTTAACTAAATTACCTAAAGTATACCGTGAAAAATGGCAGTGAAGAAAATAATGTTAGAAGTGCTTGTCCAAGAGGGATGGAAGAGCTGACATACATTTCAGTACTGATTCTATTTCTACTCTATCCTCATGCTTAAGCTACATTTTGACCTAAATTCCAAAATACTTTTTCTCCTGACTATGGCCCTGCTAAGGAATCTGTTCCGTCCTACCATCCATCTCTACATAATCACAAGGATTAATTCAAAATTACAGGGTAGATATACACTTCTGTTTGCCGTCTTCCACATGGAAAACTTTCATTCATTTCCACAGGCTATACTATTGCCCGCTGCAGCACCAACAGCTGGCAGCTCATACTGGAAAAGATTAAAAAAATGGGGGAAAAAAAAAATAGGCTAAACAGGCTTTATTCAGCAATTTCGTCGTGTTCCTGCAATCTAACCCCAGAATGGTGATTACACAGATGCATTAGCAGACAGTCAGCGTTTTCTATTGCCCTTTCTTCCCTACAGCACTTCGTACAACTGCCAGCTTGCCTGGCTGCTGGATAGCTGGATGGGAAATAACACAGGCCACATACTGGGAAAACTGATGTGCTGCTGGCAAAAGGATGTGCCTTGTTTTATCCTTGATTCTTGTGGCAGCAGCACAAGCTAACTTCTAGAACAATGCCCTCTTACAGTTAAAGAGACGACCTGAACACAAAGGTGCAAGCACTAAAGTTGTTTTGTTGGGTTTTTTTTTTTCAAAAGGAAAAATAGAAATAGGCTTAGGTAAGCAGCTCTGGTATTAAACACAATGTCCTAGCATTTCATGTGAAAGGCCCACTGCCCACATTTTTCTTGCTAAGTTCCACAAAGTTGTTTTCACAGTTTATTGGCCCAACAGAAACTCTTCATGAAGGTATCCAAAAGCCTTCACAGACGGTCCATGTTCAGTCTTCTGCTTCAGGGGCAATCAGTAAACTAGCGTCATAACACGGATGTGAGGAAGATGAACAAAGCATGAAAAATACGGAAGTTCAAGGTCCAGCATTAGCATTGCTCTGTCCTACTAAAATAATTCTTAACAGTGTAGCAGGCATTCTCAAGGCCTCCCTTTTTATCACCAGAGAGGTGATAAAGGGTCAGTGTTAGGTAAACTTAGTATGGTGTCTTCCCCTACATAAGTAACTGCGGAATTCACCATAGAAGACATTGAGACAAAGTTATGGCGTTTATTTTTTCATTTTCACAAGAGGAGCCATGAACCATGTGACAGTTTCCTGGGGGAAACTGACTTCACTCTTGGCCCATGAAAAGGTTTCAGGTGGCTGTAGAAACCATGGATGAAACAGATGGGAAAGTCACTGACTATATTTCCAAACGGCATTTCTGAACAACGTCTTTTCCAAGAAGTAAACCGTATGGGCTACGCTCACATGCTCCTACATAGACATAAGATTCACGCATCCTCTGTTACAATTTTTAGACAATAACATTTCTAATATTTTCTGCCCTAAACGGTTTTCAAAGTCAAATGCTTGCTTAAGGGGACTCCCATTTGGATTTCACCAAATTGCAGCCTGATTTTAACAGAACATGAAGTGTGTCATGGTCCGCACAGCATCTCTAGTGTCTTTCTGGAAAGTTGCAACATAAACCTTCAGCCATCATCACCATCCTATAAGTAGCTTTATGATCAGCTGCTTCAAATTCTATTTCTATGTAATTTATACCATACATTGACCTGAATTCTGGAAAGCATTTGAAAGAAGAATACATACACATATAAAAAGCATTATCTTTTTATCAGTAGTGAGACATTTTAGTTGCATTTCAGTAAAACTTCCGCAACACCAAAATCCACGCAAGTAGAAATTTTGCAGGAAATCTGAATTTAAAGTCTCCTCACAGACATTTGGCATTTCTTCCCTTTTTGCTATACAATTTAAGTTTTCATCTGTATATATAATTTACCACCCAAGCTATTTTTAAATAGAACCTTCTGAATGTGAATCAATGTGTAGCTTGCTTACTGACTCCCTCTCCCAGCAAGTCAAGATTAAAGGCTATGTTCAAACACTTCCCAAATGCAACACATCACTTGAACATGCAACTAGAACCAATTATAAATCCAGACAGAAGGCACACTTAAGACCACATGAATTCATCGCTCATGTTTCAGGAAGTAACATGAAGATACACTTCACATACAGGCCTTCTATAATTAAAAATAAATTAAAAAAATATCTGCAACTTCAGCAGAAAAGCATCCGGAAAAACTCAACCAAGTCTAGTTTCAAAGGTCTCCTGTGACATACTGAAAATGAACAAAGACTTACACAAGAAACCGCACAGGACATGCAGAGTTCCTTTCATCTAAGGAGGTCATGAGGGAAGGTAAGTATGTAAAAATATACACCCCATTGTAAAACCACAGGAGAAAGCAGACTTTGTGAGGGAGAGTAATTCTGCACACTCTGAAGCATTGCTTTTTGTGCGTGCTTATGCTAAAATGACTGCTTTTTCAACTAAAAGAAGCCCAACAGACAAATGAAGGCTGTCGGGGAAAGCAAGTTCAAAACTATGAAAATGAAACAATATATGTAAATGCCTGAAGTCTAAACAGAGCTACACCCGTGTGCAGGTACACAGGTACAAAGGCACAGGTTCACTTACACCAGTGCAGTTTTACAGCTCTGTTGTCGTCAGACCTTCACAAGAGATCCTGCTATTTTTCAATACTTCCTTTCTTGCAGAACAGGGGACCTCGTTTAGTACACACTGAATCTTACAAAAATCAATGTTTCAGCACTACTAATTTTACATAAAATATTTAAGAGATTACAATTAAAAGCCATTAGAGAGAGAAGCATGTGTTTAAATCATATGCACTACTTCTAGTTACCTTTTCGAGAAGATTAAAATTAAGCAGCTTTTGCTTTTCACCCCACTCACACCCTCCCACTATAAATTCTGTCTGAGCTAATCCTCCTTCTACAGACGTCAGAACAGGGGATACGTATTACAGCTTCTTACTGCCAAAATGTGTTGGTTTAATATCCCATTACTATTGTAATACCGGCACAATAACTTATTACATGTGACAGCTTTTGCAGTTAGTAAAGGACAGAGCCACTTACTCTGTAGTTTTTTTCAACAACATGAAACTGCACTTGTAAAACCTGTAGAAAAGAAAATTTAAGGTCTGAAGTAGACGCTCGCCTCAGACTGTAATGCCAGAGAAACAAAAGGCTTAATAGGCCATTACACACACACTTCCCACCCTGCCATTTCCATTGTCCCAGCCTTTATGTAAAGTGATCTGTTCAGAAATTCGGGTTACGGTATTTACAAATACATTGTTTAACTCCTTATTCCCTAGCATTTTAAAGAAATTTAAAGGCTGTTTCACCGATCTTTTTTTAATGTAGTTATTTTTATGCGCAACGTTTCACAAGAAGACCAAGACCATCTCCATGTCAGAACATGCTTCCGATGAAAAGACCACAATTGTCAAAAGGTTCAGCGTTATTCCTCAGGAACCTGCACCGCAGAAATACACTAAGAAGTCTGTTCGAGGCTCTACAAATATTTAGGTTAAAGTGCATACAATGACAGGGGCTGCTATCAGATACACTAAAGACAACAGGCATCAAAAAGAAGATCACATTCAAGCCAGTTGTTCCACTCCAGACGCCGTGTATCGGCCAGCAACAGATGACAAAGTGTCAGCCCGCCGGAGAGGCTCGGCAGCTCTGCGGCACTCGCCGGCCAAAGCCGGTGAACCCGAAACCTGTCATCACCGAGGCTCCACTCGGCGGGACCCACGGGCCCGCCCCGTTGCGGGCTCCCGGCCCCGCACGCCGTGTGCTCGCCTTGCGGCCCGGCGCCGTTCAGCCGGGACAACGCACGGACCGCTAGCACGCACTGAATCCCGCCGGGGAGTGCCGGGACGCGGGCACCGTCCTGCCGGCAAAGTTTACCCACCCAGGCCCCGCAGAGGGCGGCTGGCCGCCGGCGAGTCCCCTGCCCGCCGGGCCTCTTCAGCCAACCCAGCCGAGCCCGCAGCGCTTCTGCTGCCCCGGGTCTTCCCGGTAAGCGGGGCAGCAGTGGACCCTTCCAGGCCCTCGGATCAGGACGGGAGGTGGCCGTTCCCTCGGCGCCCAGAATGCCCGGGCTGCCATTCCCGCTCTGTCCCCGGGAGTCAGTAGTGACCGCCCGCCGGAGCCGCCGAGTGTTTACCGGGAGAGAGAAGCAAGGCGCACACAGCCGGGTCGTACCGGGGCACCAGCCCGAGTGTTCCCCAGCAGGGCACCCACGCAACCGTCCCACCTGGCTGGCCGGAGAGCTCCCGCCCGCAGCGCGCCCGTACCTGCCCAGTCTGCCGCGCTCAGCGCCTCTTCCCGGGGCCGCTGCCCGCCGCCACGCCACGGCGCCGACTCGCCAGCCCGCCGAGCGACCGGCTCCTGCCAGCGCCGCCCCCCAGCGGCCACGCCGCCAGCCACCGCCCCGGAGAGCGAGGCCCCGCCCCGGTAGAGCGAGTCAGGGGCTGCCCCGGCTATGTCCAACCCGGCCTTGAACATGTGATAAATGACTCACTTTGCAGTTTTCTTAATTTTATTGAATAGAGATAAGCAAACAGCGCTGGGTGCGCGGGGAGTCTCCTCTCCACCAACACGCACACCTCTTAACACATGCTCTTGGTTTTTATTGAGTTCCACAAGTCCCTCCCACATATGCACT
>JASTSP010078216.1:16543-28077 GCA_031762855.1 Forpus conspicillatus
GTTGATGCTATTGATGCTTGTGATTTGAATCAAGCCCCGGTTGCAGCCTTCCCTTTTCACAGTGCTCTCATCTGCTGTGTTTCATCCTCAGAGCTGGTGTGTACAAACAGAAAATACTTTGTTGCTTCACTGTTGTAGTTTTTAGTGCTCTTTTGCTGTGAAGTTCAGTCTTCCCTGCAGATTTGTATAGTACTGCTTGGAAGTGAAAGTCCATCTGAATAATTTCATATGTTCTTAGGTGTGCTATTTTGAAAAGAAGCTCTTGTGAATAGATAGGTCCAGATTTGCCAATTACGGTACCTGATTAATCTGCATTAACTGTTACTGTAGTTACAATCTCTACTGTCAGTGTAAAATATTCTAGGTTTTAATTAGGACCTTCTAAAATTGGAACCATTAGGCCACATCCATGGTATTCACCATATAAAGGCAACAAATACAAACAGTTCAGTGTTGGTTTTAATATCGTTGCAGTTTCCTCTGGTTTAAATGTAAGAAATCCTGGCCTATGTGAGATAGTTAGTATCAGTTATGATCATTAAATGTTACCATTCTTTTGCAGCAGAAGCTACTGTATCTGGTTTATAACCTCTCAGGCAGGTTTGGTGGACTTTGCGCATTATTGGCAGTCCCACTGTCTTCTGGTACCACGTTTCCCTCTGAACCCTGGTTTCACACTCAGGGAGGCTGTGGGACTCCCAGGTCACAATACTGAGGGCAGAGTTTAGTGCGGCTTGTGTTGTCGGTTTCATAAGTTCATCCTGTGACTTACCCACTCAGCCTGCGGCAGTTTCTAGGTGCAACCAGTATGAAGGGAAAAGAATGAATGGAACAAATATGACATAACAGCAGATATATAGATTTCATTTCAGGATCCCCTTGTTGCAAGTAGCAAAAGAAATAGAAATTTAGAAGTAGTTTTGCTAAGGTTTGGACCAGTCAAGCAGGCCAGAAAAACAGGCCTTGGAACTGCCTCGGGAAACTAGCAAGGAATGTGCTGAGAAGAGGAAAACGGCAATCAAGGGGGGGTGAGTCAAGCACTTAAAACACAAAGGGGAGTCAAACTGTCCTTGAAGATAAGGGTTGAAACCTTACACATGTAAAGGGGGGGGGGGGTGTTAAACTGTCCTTGGAGATGTGGGCTGAGAGCACATGAAGTTCTGCACTCATTGTAAAAGTTTTTGCAGTTTAGGTCTAAAGGAGGAGCAAAAGTGTATTTGATTTCTATTTAAGTTTTAATTTTTAGTAAAAGCAGTTTCTGCTAACAGGGATCAGAAGGGAAGCAAGTATTTCACAAGTAGACAATATAAACAAATAATATTTTCCTGAGTGATCCTGAGACAAGTAGCCCTGAGAAGCAGGGATGATTTCCTTTTTGCTCTGTGAATTAACTGTGAAATCTAGCAATGGTCTTCATGCTGTGCTGCTGATGATAATATGTAAACAAAGGCCACAAGCTTAAGGAACTAACTTTTTACCAAAAGAGGCTTCCATGCACTCAATCTGAGCGTCGCTTTATCTAGGGGCAGAAAGACCTGAACCAGTTCCTAAATATTGACCT
Source organism: Forpus conspicillatus (assembly GCA_031762855.1). NCBI lineage: Eukaryota > Metazoa > Chordata > Aves > Psittaciformes > Psittacidae > Forpus > Forpus conspicillatus. Next base: position 18,105 of record JASTSP010078216.1, read on the forward strand.
TGAAGTCTTGAATTCAGTTAGTCTCATGGGGTGGGGTACAAGAATGTCCTGTGACAAAGTTGTACAGCTGCTATGCAAGATTTGAAGGTTTGCTGTATAATATCTTTAAGCTTAATGTGGAACTGCATGAATAAGGTTTCATACATTTGCATGTCTATAATAGATGGAATAGATGCATTTTTATGCATGTTTTTGACAGTGTTTTGTGCCATTATTGCGTAACTATTCAAAATCTATCAGCAAATTTTCTGAGTTGACATGTGCATATATACTCACGCTGGTACTATATTTCTCACTTTGTTGTGCTAATTCAGAACAACCAGCAAGTTAGTGCTCGCTTCTCATAAATAAAATAAATAAGGTAAATGAATGAATAAATCGGTCAATCAATCCAAAAAAACAGCCACCCCATTTCTATATTTTTTGTATCTCAGCTCCTCAAGGAAAAAGGAAATTGTTATTAGAGGATGAAAGGATGTCAGCTCAGTTGCTGGCATTTGAGCCATAGCTCAAATGGTTGCACAGGATGGTTTCTTTCAGTGTAGCAATAAAGAGATGACATTTTGGTATTAAAGCTTCTTAAGACCTTTACAAATAAGATATTTAAATGTTGAATAAGGTTTTAAATGTTGGTCCGTTTTAATGCTAGTGCATTAAAACTGCGCTATTAAATCTGGGACCCATTATCACAGTGTTTAGTTTGTAAATAACAAAAAGACAAGCTGAATTCATTAGTTGAGGGGAAAATAAGCATCCTCAGTATTGTCACAGATAAAATTTATTTTATTTGACAAAAATAAGGTAATTAAAAGGAAAATTAACAGACATTGAAGATGGAAATAAATATTCAAAATTAAGAAAAAATATGTTTATTACTAGTGGTGTTAGGTGACAAGCCATTCCATGTTCTGACACAATTGGAATTATTTATTGTATAAATGCATTTCCCAAATGTGGCAGCCTATTGTCATAATGCCCAGCAACTTACAGAATGATACTTCTTTAGCCCATTTTCATTTTCTGGCTACTTTCATGGAAATTAAATTTTAAGGGTTTTTCAGTCTTTTCAGCTATACAACTGAGTAATTTTCTTTGCTTCCTGCTCAAACAGCCCCAGCAGTCTTAGTTGTGTTGCCTAGATACTCCATCTCTTGCAGCATCTGTCAATTGTCCAATTCAAGAGAAGGATTCATATTCTAAATAAAAGAGGAATCTTTGGGCAGGGAGGGGGAATCCAATCCTTTGTTACTTGGTGGCCCAAGTGGTGCAGTGAATTTTGCTGTTGAGAAAAATAAGTTTTTGTTTGCTCACTTGTACAGGGTTAATCAGGAGTATTGCCAGTTTGTTCAGAATCTTGTCACATACATGAGGATTACATTTAGGGTAAAAGTATATTGTAGCCTGAGATGTCTGTCCCTGTCAGACAAAATGGTTCTTACTTCTGTTGTTTTTTTTGGTGATTTTTTTTTTTTTTTTTCTTCTTCGCCTGGAATGTATTTAGCAAGTAGTAAGCTTTGAATTTCTATTCAGGAATACATTTAACAGTCATATTTCATAATTCAGTTCTGCAAGGGTGTGCGTAACCTGTGCTCACTTTAAAAAGAATGTAATACAAAGTCAAGTAACTTGCATCTACTTGCGTATATAAAAAGCTTTATTAATATAGTGGAATATGATTTTATAAATTACCATATATATTATTATTTTATGTTGGATGTTAGTTTATCTTGCCTGCCGCTTTTTAGATAAAACTTTTTGCGAAGCGCTGATAAATACTTCTTTTTCTTCTTTCCTTTCTTCCTTCCCACAAGTGATTGCTGAGACAGTTTTATAGTGTGGGTTTGATTCCATTAGTATTCAGATTTTTGTAAGCAAAGCAGCAAAAGAAGCAGAATGGTTAATGCAGTCCCTTTCGTTTTCTTGCACATGTACTTGCAGAAATTGCTAATTAAGTAAACAGGGTTTAAAGAAAATTATGACTGACAATTTATTCATGTTTATGGCTTTTTAAAGGGCAAAGTTTAGAGTTCAGCCTGCCACATCTTTAATAAGCTTAAAAAGCTATTTACTAATGAGTTCAATTTTTCTCAACCTGATTCTTCCATTTTTAGATTGCACTGCTGGGCTGTAAAAATACAGTGAAATGTCCAAAAAGCTAATTCATCTCAAGCTGGATTAAGCTTTCTAATGTATGCTTACTGCAAGAGGAAGCCCTACTGCTCTGGAAAGGAACCTTTTTTATGTAGTTCTACTTCTCAAATGCTAATCTTCAGTTGAAGATTATAGTATAATAAATAATAAATTATAATATACAGAAGAAGGTGTGGATTTAGAATGCCATAAATTGGACAGTTTTCTTTTTAATTGGAAGTAAAAATGAAAAAAAAATTCTTTTGATATTTTTATCTCACGTTGTTTTTTGTCTCATTTTACATTTTTTCTTACTGGCAGTTGCACCAGAATTTATTGTACCATTTTATTCGCGAGGGTTTTGTTGTTGGTTTTTTTTTTTTGTTTGTTTTTTTTTTTTTTTCCTGAAGGTAAACTAAATACTAGAAAATTCAAATTGTATAAAATGGTATGACAGTGAACTACCTCTCCGTCGACAGAGGTATTGATTTTTATGAGACCTCCTGTGCATGCATGCTGTGAGCATTACTCTGCAAGAGGCGCTTTTATACTGGGGAGTATTTTAGTTGTCTCTTCTCTGTCTAAGCCTGAATGCCTTTGTCCTAGTTGTTTAGGCGCTTACTCCTGCTTTAATGGTGTTATTGCTCCCTCTTGTGGTTCTTGCAGCTCTGGAAGGCTTTTTTTCCGGACCGGAAGTTTTTCTGTCACTATAGTTGATCTAGCAACGTGTAAATATGAACGATGTACACTAAACCCAGACTTCTGTAAAAGTTATCTGATCCAGTTTATCTTCTATTTTTACATACTTTTGTTGTTGTTAGTAACCTAAAAAACACCCACTGTATTCAGGCTGAAAGCCCTATTAAACTGAGGACTGTCGGGGGCAGAGTTGGATTGCCAGTTTTTGATTTAGTTCTGCACAAACGTAGGGAGGTGACTGCGTGACTTTTGTTGAATGCTGACATTTAACGAAGAAATCCCTACTTATGTAGTGTATTTCTGTTGCAGAAGTGTGATTGTAGATTTTTTTTTAAAGGTTTAAATGATTGTGGAAGTTTTTTTTTTGTGTATGTAGTTTTTCACACAGCAGTGTACAACAGTGGACAGAGCCTATAGTGTATCTGAAATTTGCAGAACAGTTTAGGAGATCTAAGCGTTCTTTCACTGACTTGAATTCAGTGAGTTAACTTACACATTTTTGTCTATATCTCTTTTCCAGTTGCATTCATTATGTGCGTTGTGGGAGTATCTCATCTTTTTAAGTGTCTAGCAGTGTTGGTCCCTTTCTTCCTGGGTAATGGTACAATACCCAAAACAGTGATTTCCAGTTTTAATGGGGATACCAAATCCTACTTTCCAGGTACCACTTAACTGAGGCTATATGTGCTATTTCATTTGAAGCTTGAGGTGATCAGAATAGTTAGGGTTGGAAAGGACCTGAAAATGATCTAGTTCAAATAAAAATAGCTCTAAAGGCTGATACTGTAATCGGCATAGTATGTTACAAAACTTGAGAATACCTTCAAGATCATCTACCTAAAATACTGGTTGGTTGAACCCTTTTAGATTGTTTGTGCCTTTGGCCCTAGGGTTAAAGTGCAATAGTACTTCAGAAACTGGACAGAGTATTTTTTCATAAGGATTTTTTTTTTTTTAAATTCACAACAGTATTAGTGACTGCATCTAAAGCAATATATCTTTCATAATTAATTAGCAAAAGGTATCATAGTTTTAACACGACAAGTTTCCCTGTAGGCCTTTGGTAGTTAGTAAGTACTTAGGTTTATTTTGCACACTTGCAAAAATCTTCAGTGAGACCAAATGTTGTCTCAGTGGGAAATAACCTCAGACCATGAAATGTCTGAGCTGATACAGTTAGAACACTTGACTCTCTTTCGCTGTTTTCCCATATGCTTTTGGAAGTTTTCACATTTTGATTTACCTCTCTAGGAAACCTTCTCATCCTCAACTTGAAGCTTTCATTAAACATATGTCAAAAGGGTCTGCAGCCCAGATGGGAGGCTCCCTAAGCACTTGGGAGAAAATGGAAAACCACGTTGCAAAACCATGTGAGAACAATCGGACCAGGATGCAGGCTCCCAAGGGGAAGAAAGCTGGGCTGCTGGCAAGAGAGCTCCACAAACATTAACTGGGGGTACTGGGAGTGAGGGCTGGCGTGCAGGGCGTCCATCATGGCAGGGCACAGCAACTTACTCATAGCCTCGATTAGCACGTGCACAAAGTTCTCAGTTTCTCCTTGCAGGCTCTGCCGTGATTGCAGGGGCATGAGAAGGAAACCACAGCATTCATGGTTGCAGATGAACATCTGTATTGCTGAGGATCACACAAAAATGGAAATTGGAATCAGATTTCACTGCTTTGTTGCTACGTCACCACAATCCAGCTTATGCCAGGACCTCAGTCCCAAGAAGGTCTGCTTCATAAACAAGCAATCAAAAAACACCATAGTGCCATTTTCTGGCTTATTTGGCCAGCAGCAATTGACCGCTCCTATGAAATCAGTTTTCACTTGCTCCCTAACAGCAGGTATTTTGACCCTGCCATCAGTTTTTCTCTAGAAGAGACTGGAAGCCCTCCTCTTAGAGCAGATGAAAGGTCTTTTTCAGCCTTTGCCTTCATGCTACAAAACCAACCGTACAGTAGAGGCATAACTGCCCTTTAGCAAAAGCAGTGTCTGATCCACAGACACGTACAGCAGGACTCCTGCAGGTACCTGGGGAGTACCACGGGAACCCCCATCCCCTAAACCCCAGCTGCACTGCTCAGGCCTGGCACCTCACCTGACAATCCCTTCATAAACCCAGAGCCAAAAGCAGCAACAGCTTTTCAGCATCTGAGTAAGCCAGCCTCAAGTGATGCAGTGGACTTCCACCTGCAGCTGTGATGAAGGAGATGCAGCAGCAATCCTAGGACATGGGGCTCTCTCCCTGCACACACCCGGGGCTCAGCAGCGGCCTCCAAACAGGGGAAGGGGGGATGGAATGTGACAGGACAAAGGGGAATAGCGTTAACACGAAAGAAAGGAGATTTAGACGTTAGGAAGAAGCTCTTCACTATGAGGGTGGTAAGATACTGCCACAGGTTGTGCAGAGAAGCTGTGGTTGCCCCACCCCTAGAAGTGTTTAAGGCCAGGTTGGACAGGGCTTTGAGCAACCTGATGTAGCAGAAGGTGCCCCTACCCATGTGAAGGGGGTTGCAACTAGATGGATCTTTAAGGTCCCTTACAACACAAATCAGTCTATGGTTCTATAAATTGGGCTCAAAGGTAGGGGAAACACAGAGGTTTCTAGGGAAGGGTGGAAGCATTTTTCCTCACGCGAGGGCAGGCAGGACTCCCCCCTGAGCAAAGGAAGGCTGCATTTGTTACACACCTGCGAGAGGTGAAGTGGTTCAGATGAAAGGGAGGCACTCCTCCTGCGGGAGAGGAGATCCTGCCTTGCACCTGGGCACAGGGGGGTGCAGGTCTAGCAGAGCAGGCAGCCTTAGAGAGGGGAAACTTCAAACCCACCGTGCCCAGGGGTGATGGAAGCTTTCATCTGCGCTTTGCAAGGAGTCTCTGTCACCTCGCAGTAAGTATGGAGTGACTCTTCCAGGGTGGAGAAGCCAAGTCTGATGCCCAGCTCCAACAGCGCACAGTAGGTCAAATGCAGGCCCAGGCACTCAGCTCCCCTGAGACCATGTGGGATGGAGTTGCAAGGCCCAAGGCATCAGGATAGCTGCAGGATCTGTTGCTAGCCTAGCAAGGGATTCAGGTTGAGTTTTGCAGTCAAGCATCTTCCTGCTTCTGTTTGCTTTAGCTACAAAATAAGACAGTATGTTTTCATCTGTGCTGGCAAAAGACTTTGAGGAATACATATGATGGCCATCTTGGAAGTGCCAAGCTGCCACCAAACATCGTCTTTTCCTTTCCAGGGCTAGTTTGTACTGGGCCCTGAACATTACAGGAAAATCCCAGAGAGAGACAGCAGCAAGGAGAAAAGACACTTGCAAAAAGAGTCCATAAAATAACATCCTTCTACTCAAAAGCTTTTGCAGCTGTTTCTTCAAGGAGCTGAGCCTGAAGGTGAGAAAACAGAAGATGGAAAGTCTCTCCTAGGAGTGGACACCTTTACAAGAGAGACACCCAGCCACTGCTGAGCTTGTTCACTGCAATGTCCCAGCAACCTCTCATCAGCAGAACTCTGTTCCCTCTGCGCTGATAGAGGGTTTGCTTGTGATCAGATGGAACTGCAGCAGCACTGAGCTTGATGTCACATCAGGCAGCACACTCAAAACCTACATGCAGAGAAGCCAAGGGAAAGGATTTCATTGTTTTTCATTGAGTTCTGGTAACATCTTTAATTGTTTAACGACAATCTGAAAGCCACTTTCTTCTTCTTTTTTATTTTAATTTTACTTTTAATGAAACAAGAAAACACCACCCCCCCCTACCCACCCCAGGAAATAAATGAAAAGCAGACACTGCATGAATGCATCAACATACCAGGTATTACTTCCTGTAATCCTTGGTATTTTTAGCAGAGCAGAATTGTCTGCATTAATGCCCCTCCCAGTGTTTCTGCCACTTTTAGCTCTGCAGTCAATTGTGGGCTATACTGCTTGCCAAGACCCATTCAGCTGTCCGCTGCAATTTAGGTAGATGGCATAATAAAAAAATACTACCTGGATTTGGTACTGATCTAATCAACTAATCTCATCTGGCTCACTGAGCTCTGTTCATATCCTCTGCTGGCTTAAACACAGTTGATCTGTAGATAGTCCCACCAATATTTCTATTCCTTCTGGGATAAAAGCTGCTTTAGAATGGTAAAACGACCTTAAAATGGGGAGGGAGACTTGTTCTTGGGCCCTGTTTTTGTCATCAAGTGAAGGATTGCTACCAGGGACAGAAAAGGCATAGATGGTTGTATAATGATTAGCCTTTGTCAGGCAGTGACCAGTATTCACAGCTATGCCCTAAACCCACAGCCAGATTTTGGAGACTTCCGTTTCCCCTGGGGCCCTGTGAGCAGAACTTCCTGCTGGCTGGCTCCGGTTCATTCAGAGCCTCAGGCTGAAAGGAAGCTCAGGACATCTGGCTGGCTAAATGCTACCTTGCGTAGGGAGTGCAAGGGGCCCCACAGAGCTCAGGCGCACTGAGATTTTGGTCTGAGTCAGTATTCCCACCACAGGCCACATCCTCCCAGCAGAGGTGGGATGGACTCTTTGGAGCATCACAAAACAGTTGCTTTGAGCAGTAGATTGATTTGGAGAAAACACCACCAAAGTTCTAAGTTGACAAGTAGGTATTCTTCATTGCGGCGCCGGGAGACATGGGGGATCGTTCCTCCAAGCGTGTCCCTACCAAGCATCAACCAGGCTATGATTATCTTGTCGTTAAACATACATATTCATTAGATTACATACCATACATTACATCGTACTTTTACAGAATGCCTCCCATATGCACACAAAACTGTGGTAGTGGGCTTTCGGACCCCTGGTGGTTATTTCTTCATCACTTTGGTTTAGGATTGTCGTCAGATCAGTAACCACCAGGCAGTTCTGGCAAAGCTTATCTTAGTAAATTCCTTTTACCTACAGCCACTGTCTGATTTGGAGAATACTCCAAGAGCAAACTGGTCAACAAAGTTTTCAAGTTGAAAAGCAAGTATTCTTTATTGAGGTGCCGGGAGGCACAGATAGCTCCTCCTAACCTGTGCTCCTGTATTGTTACACAAGCCCTCCTTCTATAGCCGCTGGGCATACGTACGTATTCATGAGGCTACATACAGATGACATAATTTTCCAGAAAGTTCCCCGCATGCAAACAAAAATGTGGTGGTGGTCTTTGGGGGTGTGGAATAATTGGGAATTAAACTTATACTTGAAATGCAGCATTGTCCACACGTAAGGGAAAAATGGACTTTCAAAGCCTCTCCGCGCACGAGGCAGCCATCCCTGGAATGTGCACTCCACAATGGTTCCTATGCATACGCAGACAGATGATGGAGCGGGGTGAAGACCTTGTGGCCATAATTTGTCCTAACATGGACAAGAAACAGGAACCAGGTGGTACAAGAAACTGATAAGCTGCATTGCAGCTACCCTGAGTCGTCAGCCTGTCATCTTTTGACAGAATGCTGTCCTCTGTGTGAACTTTGCTTCATTATAATGCCATTATAACGCCTTTACATGCTAGAATACACTCCCATCTCCAGTGCAACCCCCACCGCCCAAAAAATGACGACCACCCCTCTCTGAGCATGCGCACTGAATTTTTGGTGTCATATACCTTTAAAGTGAAGTGAGAGAGATTTGTACCTATAATAATAAAGGTATTTATGACTAGAGTCACTCAAGCTCCACCTTGAAGGTGAAAAACAGTATAAAATGACCCAAGAGAGAGGGGGATACTGGGGAAGATACCATCATGGAAGATAACCTCAACAGACTCCTGGGGCCGGTTGATGGGCTGCACCCTTACCTGTGGGTAAGACTTGCGCTATATCCAGTGCTGCCTGTGCCATTTGTCTCTCTGATTTGATGCTCCTGACACTCTCATGGCTGAATTTAAATATGCTTTGCTTAGTCTGCAAACACAGTGCCATCTTTTTCAGTGCTGTCAAAAACTTCAAACCAGAAACATCCCTAAAAGGAAACCTACAGGCATCTGGTATCTGCTGTGCTGGTCTGGAAATGGTGGGAAAGGCAGTTTTATCAGGTGTGTCTCTCCTGCACAAGCAACTGCAAAAAAAGCAACCAACTATACTTCTTCACTTTCTCGCTATTTTTCTGAAGGACAGCACTTCCTGCAATCTTCTTGCTATTCACATTTCAAAACTGCCTTTCTGCTTTCTTCAAGCAGTTCCTGGATTTGTCCTTAAAGTGCTTGTGCCTTGAAGGATGTTGTGGCAGAAAAGACAGAGCCTCAGCAGACAGATGCCAGCCGAAGGCAAGTCACTGGTGTACAGACTGTTGTATTTGACCCTGCGATATTTTAGAGATACAAACAAAGAGCAAAGCAATTCAAAGAACCAAGCCCCAGCATCCCCAAGCCCGGACTTTAGGGCAGTGCACTCGAAAGGTACCCTTTCTAAATTAGAGATTTCAGTGTTCAAGGCTGTGGTACTAGTAAAACCCCCAAATTTTCATTGTTTGAGTGGTACGTGTGATGAAACCCCATCACATGGTTGCAGAGGGATATTTCTTTACAATTCTTGTAAATCTAAAGAGTGCTTAGAAGCAAGCTGTGAAATAGGAGTCTGAATTAAGTGCCTACCAGTGTAGCAGAGAAAGATGAGGTTAATAAAGGCTTTCTTTCTTTCTCTTCCTTCCTTCCTTACTTCCTTCCTTCCTTTCTTGCTTTTTTCCTTCCTTCCTTTCTTTCTTTCTCCTTTGCTCATAGTGAACAGAGGTCACTGCTGTTTAAGCATACTGTATCTGGGCCACATGCAATGTATCTGTAACCAAAGCAAAACGATAACCAAAGAAGAAGGGAAAAAGAAAGTCATGTCTGTAAATGGAAAGTTTGGAAAGCTATTTAATCAAATAGTTCATTGTCTTCTTATGGAAAACGAATCTTGATTTCTTTCTTTCCCCTTTCCATGCAGAGCTCAATTGAGGAGGAGGATGAAGAAGGCGCTCTTTCAGATGACAGCTGGGAAAGAGTGCAGCGTCGTGAGAATTTGGTAATTCATCTGAGTTGTTGGAACAAGTAATGAAAAAGTGCGAGGGCACCTAATGTCAGAGGCAGACAGTGGCTTTTGGTTGTCCCAACCAATATTCCACGTCTCAATATGCTGATTGATAGCCTGGCCAGGTAATCTTTAATTCATAGAAT
>JASTSP010078948.1:0-22437 GCA_031762855.1 Forpus conspicillatus
CTGGCAGGCTTCTCCCAGGCCTTTCTTACTGAACAAGCCTTAGCCAGACTACTTCTAATGCTGCTTCTACTGCAACAGAAGGGGCCGCTCCCTGGTCTCACTCGGTCGGAAGCTGCAGGATGGGGATGGGGGGGTTCGAGCAGGGTCACCCCTCTGCTGCCCATTTACAGTTCTGCTTCTGGAAACAATGCCAGCTTCTCTCTGCATTGCTCCAGTGAGGTCTGTACATAAACTCCAACTTTAATGGAACACATATTCTCTAAATGCTCACCCTCTCACAGTCAGACTCCACCTGAGCTCTGTGGTTTCACGAGAAGTCGAGGTGGGCCTTGTGTTGCTTAGCACCAGTCAGCCGAAAGAAGCTGTTCCAGGCCCCTGCCCATGACTTCACTTTTGGACTTCTAGGACCTTCTGTGGGTGCATTCTGTCCCTCCCTTCACGGCCACAGACCCCGAGTGAGGAAACAGCCAGGCACACGGAGTCAGGGAGGGAAGCCAAGGCCATGCACGTGCTCATGCTACACTGCAGCTTCCCAGGCACAGTCTTTTGAGCTGGTTGCCACTGAGATCGAGTTGTCCTCTGCTTGCTGCAGATGCACTGTGGAGCTTGGCGTGCCAGCAGCACACAGCGGGGCCAGGAGTACAAGCTGGTTTCCCAACCCCAAAAAGCTCACCAAGAGCTGCGTGCGCATTCCTGCACAAGAACGTTGCAGCCTCAGGCCCACCTCCCTGCGCTTCCTCTGCTGCAGCCCCGGGGACACAAGGCCATGGCTCGGGGCAGCTGCAAGACCCTTCACGCTCGCTCGGTCGGAAGCTGTAGGATGGGGACAGGGAGCGGGGATCGAACGGGGTCACCTGTCTGCTTCCCATTTACAGTTTGCTTCTGGAAACATTGCCAGCTTCTCTCTGCATTGCTCCGGTGCTGGGAAAAGAGCTCTTTGTGGCTAACATAGTCCAAGTCCTGCTTCGCCTCCTCCTGCTTCTCTTTCTTCTCTTCCTCTGAGCAAGCAAGGCCACTGCCTCCTCCTGTAAATACATAGCAGAACATCAGGAGCTGACGGCTCTCTCCAGCCCTGTCTCTCTCGGGCCTGCAGTCAAGTGTGTGGGTGCTATGCGGTGGGCTGCTTTCTCCCCTGTGAAGCCACGTGTGTGGCACTCAGTGCCGAGAGTCCTGAGCCGGGAGAGAAGCTGCTGCTTCTCCTTCATTGTCTGCTCCAGGGGCAAGGTGCGGTGGTCCAGCTGATATAAGGAAAGCAAGTGCCTGGAAAAATTGCTTTTAAATTAGGTCTAAGAAAGAGAACAGTGTTTGCCTTGTAGGTCTGTGGTGTGATGACAGAATTTAATAGTCTTACGGACAAGAGTGAATTATTTCTTTTTATCCTTCAAATGAGAGAATTATTTCTTACCGCCCTTCTAATTAGCAGTTAGTTTGGAGACAGTGACTCCCAAACATCTGCTAGCTTGGGGTACTCCTTGTCTGCCCATCCTGTTCTGCCTTCAATAAATTTTGTACAAAGGTCGCACCGCTCTTAAGTCTTTGCCAGCTCTCAGAAACTTGCAGATACGACTGGTTTCAGGTAATTGTGATTACTGGGGCATCCAACTGTGCCAAAGGTGAAAAGTGCACTGTGAGGAAGACTGCTTAGTTCATCTTGAAGACCCCTGCCCACATGAGGAAGACTTCTTACTTCATCCTGAAGACCCCTGCCCACGGCCACGGGAAGGCTGTGCGCAAGTGCCAGAATGGAAGAGACTTACGGTAATGAGTACCTAAACTGACTGTAATATCCCTGCCACCCTCATGAATATGCGTGTTTGTGTGTAATCGATACCTGCTTGCTTAACCCCTTGGTGTGCAAGTTCAGAGGAGGGATCCCCCTTGCACTCGGCACCGTAATAAACATGGCTGCTTTATAACTCTCCTTGAGTTGTAGATTCTGATTCCGTGCTTCACAGCCTCTGCCCTAGAGATCCGTTATTGAAGCCAGAACTTCCTGCTTGCGTTCTGCCGGAGAAGCAACGGCTCTGCCGAAGCCTCTTCGATGCTTTTTAGGTGTTCTCCTCGCTTTGCACCGTACTGTGACCTGCAAAGCTCTGTCAGTGTGTGTGACTCTCTGTGGGTCAGGGGCCTGTCTCTGAGCCTGTGCTGGTGCCTGCTCTTTGTCCGTGCAGGCCTCAGCCTGAGGCTCTGCAGCCACAGGAGACTCTGTGTCCTCAGCTGCTGCAAGCTTATGACTTTAAGCAGACACGCACTTCCACGTGCGCATGGTGTGATCGGAGCTTGAAAGCAAGATTGTCTCCCTGTACTTCATTTCGATATGATGCTAGTGGAAAAGGAGGAGTATGCATAATGGCAGGGAATAGATGTTGCACATTTATTCCAAATAATACAACACCAGATGGAACCACAACCAGAGCCTTACAAGACCTTGGCAGAAGAACTGGCTGAAAATTCGAGGATAGTTCATTAACAGGATGGCTAGCATCCTGGTTTGGAAAATGGAGAGGAATGGTGCTATCAGTTTTTAATTCTCTGGTGGTAGCAGCAGGAATTAATAGCCATAAGATGCTGCGTAATTCCAGATATAGGAAGACTTGTACAATGTCTGACTGAAAAACTTTTCGGGACCACCCCCCTACAACGACAAAATGCTTGCATTAAAAAAGAGAAAAGGAAGAGAAATGAAGATGATTCAAAGGACTGATCATCAGAAGAAAAATGTGCAATTATGTTATCCGGACTGGAAGTGACATCTGGGAAAATCAAGAAGTGTGAGAAGCAACAACAGTATAAATAAGAGAAAGGGAGCTTTGTGAGAGGAAATTATTGCATAATTAGGGATGGGGCTTTGCAATATTAAGGCTTTGTAATATTAGAGCTTTAAGATGGATATTAAGGCTTTGCAGTAGGAAGATTTTTCAATATTGGGGCTGGGGCTTAGTTAGTAAGGGAAGGAGACAAAGGGGTTGAGATACCATAACTCAGAAAGACACACTCTGTGGTTAAAGACAGTGTCCTCTCTGGACAAAAGATGCACTCTGTGGTTAAAAAGAATACCATCTTCGTACAGCTTATAAAACTAAGCAGGTGGAGGCTGGTCAAGCATAAGCCGGGATACCACATGGCTGGCAGAGAGTTATGAAATTACTCTGCCAAGAGCCAGCGGGACTGCAAGCTCACGAGCTGGGAAGTGCTCAAGGAAAGAGGTCCCTCCACAGGCTTCTCTGCTACTGACACAAGGGAAAAAGAGCAGGCGGAGGTGAGCACTGAGGGGAAAGGGATCTGGTTTATTGGCCCGAGAGTCCACAGTGGGCGCAGGCTGCAGCACGATGTCCTGAGTGCAGCTCCCCTGGGCCTGGAGCTGGCAGTAGGGCACTAATCCTCCACTTGCGGGCTGACGCAGGAGAAGCGGAAAGCCCTGCGCAGAGCCTTCCAGCGCCCTCCTGAAGCGGGATGGTCGTCGCTTTTGGGCTGCTCCTGTGCGTCTGGGAGGGCGGCGATGCCTGTGGGGAAAGGAGAGCTGTAGGTGGAGGGCTGGGCAGGCACCGGGCGAGCTCCTGCTGCCACCCGCCACCAAGGGCTTCCCCTGGGGGCTTTCCACTGAAGGCTTTTGGCGCTTGCCCGCAGAGGGGAGGCCAGGGCACGGCCGAAATCGTGCACATGCTGCTGCCGGCCTAGCCTGGGTGCCACTCGACTCAGGGACGTACCTGGCTTCTCCTTGGTGTCCTGAGCACCGGCAGGTGACCCTTCCCGCTCATCCTCGTGTAACGGTGGGGAGGCAACGGCCGTGCTGGCCTCTCCCTGGTGCTTTTCAGGTGCTCTCCTCACTTGCTGCCCGACTAGAGCCTGCAGAGCTGCGTCAGCTACTGTGACCCACTGTGGGGCCGGTGCCTCTGTCTGGGCCTGTACGTGTGGCTGCTGCTCATTCATGCTGGCTTCTGCCAGAGGCTCTGCAGCCACAGAGGTCTCTGTGTCCTCAACTGCTGCAAGCCTTATTGGGGCCACTGTCACATCCACATGGCTTTGGGCCACATCCTCCTCTTCCAGAGGCTGCTCGTCCATTTCCCGGACGACGGCCAAAGCCTTGCGCAGGACGTCCCTCACTATGTGACTGGCAACTTCTTGTTGAACCAGCTCAGAGGCAGTGGGGCTGTGCAGGTCAAGTGCCTTTCTCTGCGCCTCTGCATCGGCCTCCTGCTCATCGAAGCCATGGGATGCTGGTGCCGGTGCTTCCTCCTCTTCTTGTGCCACAGCAGCGTGAGGTGCACGGTGCTGCTCTTCCTCAGCAGCTGCAGCCAGGGTCGCAGCTGCCGGCTCGGTGCCCGCGGAAGCAGACAGGGCAGGAGAAACACTTTGCAGGTCTCCATCTGCGTCTCCTGCCACTTCTGTGCCCACGCTGCTGGGGCAGATGGGCCCCTCCTGAGAATGCGTGAGGGTGGCCTGGAAGAGCATTGGCACCCAAGGGCTGACATTAATGTCCTGTACGGTTGAAACGTCCTGTTCGTGGACCAAGGCTTTGATCCAGATGCTGCAGTCGGTGAACAGTTCCAGACCATCCAGCTGGGACAGCTCTTGGTCTACGTCCTTTTCCCATTCCTGCTCTTTCTCCTTTTCCTCCTCCTTTACTTCCTCCTTCTCAGTCCCCAGATCCTCCTGTAATCACACAAGCGCGATGCAGGGGATGAGTGTGCTGCAGCTCAGCGGCACAGCAGCTGTCCCCAGGCAGAGGGAGGCTCGTCCCTCCGTGCTGTTCCATCCTGTTCTTGGCACTAACCTGCTCCTTCACAAGCCCTGTTAGGAGGACCACGAATCTCCCTGCCACAGTCAGTGCCTTCTCCTCTTGTGCTGCTGCAGTGAGAGGTGCGCGGGGCTTGTCTTTCTCAGCAGCTGGGCAGACGTCTTCTGTTGTGGCTTCCTCATGCCTTTTGTCACTGCCATCTTTCTCATCCTCCTCTTTCTTATCCTCCTCCTCCTCCTCCTCCTCCTCCTCCTCCTCCTCGATCGAGGCCCCCAGTTTCTCCTATAATCACACAAGCGAGACGCAGGAGATGAGTGTGCTGCAGCTTGGCAGCACAGTGGCTGTCCCCAGGCAGAAGGAGGCTCATGCCCCTGTCCTGTCTCATCCTGCCCTTGGCACTCACCAGCCTGCATCTGACTTGATGAACCGATTTCCGCGTCAGACGGGAGTGCTGCTTGTCTCTATTCTGCAGGAAGGGCTCCCTCACCAAAGGGAAGGATGTTGCCCAATGGGCCGTGGGTCGCCTTTTCTTGGCCACCTCGTGCCTGCTGGAGCTTGGCGTTCTCCTGTCCTGCTCCTCCAGAGGATTCTGGAACACCGGCAATGTCAGTTCCACACACGTCTGAAAATCTACATCTGCCTCCACTGCCCCAAGATCCCTGGTGCTGGCCACATGTGCCTCAGTCACTGGGTGCTGAGAGTACTTTGGCAAGGGAGAAGCGGCTGCACTGCCACTGTCTGCTCCTGGGGCAAGGTGGGGTGTTCCAACTTCTGTCCCAGGGATCTCCATCAGTGCAGCTTCCCCTTGCTCCTCGTGTGCTCCTGGGAAGGCAGTGGCTCTGCTGTGCTTTCCCTGAGGTACTGCACCCACAGGAGAGTCAGCTCTTGCGGGCGACATTGACGCCTGGGAGCTTTTGCTTGATCGCTGATGTTCCACTCGCTGCCGGTTGGTTTTCTGGACCACAGCTGCAGACTGGCTCAGAGGCTTCTCATCTTTCTGCATGGCTGTCACCTGCGGAACTGTGTCTACTTTGGTGCTCTGCGGGGCAGGTGCCTGATTCCATGCATGTGTTGGTGCCTCCCACTTGTCAAAGTCAGGGGAGGCTTGTGCCGGTGTCAAAGGAGGGAGAGGTGCCTGGTGCTTCTTTTTCTCAGGAGCTCTGTCCAGACAGCTCCTCTTTGGCTGATCCAAAGCCTTGATCGTGGTGGGCAGGGGGGGCAGGCGCTGTGCAACAGGCCTGTAGCTCTCACTGAGGAAGCTGGTGGCGAGGCAGGAATTGACTCCTGCTGCTGGCATTGCCGGCTGGTGCTCTGCCTCTCGCCCAGCATACCTCAGTGTGGGCTGAGTGGTGAGGGCCCTGCTGCTGTTGGCTGCCAGGAAGGTGTCTCTTTTCCTTTGTGTGCGTGCAGCCCTGCTTTGGGCCATGTCCTGCCATGCCACTGGCTGCTGGCAGGGTCCCTGGCTCCCCGTGCTGTTCTTGCGCAGGACTGCGCTTACACTGCTTGGGATTTTCAAGGCAGAGGCAGTGGACCTGTGTGGAGCAGGCTGACTGGTCTGCGGCCGAGCAAGTGTGCTCCCGTAACTGGGGACACGCCACATCTGAGCAGCAGCTGCGTGAAGCTGCTGTTGGCTGGTGCCTGCGCTGCTGATGTTCGTGACGGTGGCACTGCCAGAAGCTGAAGAGACTGCTAATGTCACAGGTGGCAGCCGGAAGCACCTGATGTCTGCCCTCACGGAGCGAGTTGGTGGCTGGGGTACCACTGTCACCAGTGGCGGCAGAGTGAGTGTCTGCTCCCGTCTCAGCTCTCTGGGGCAGGGCAGCACCACTCGGTGCCGCAGTCTGCCCATCTGCAAGAGAAGCCGAGGAGAGAGGCTGTGTGATAGTGTCCCTTGCGCCCACGTCCCAGCTAGCTGAGCTCGGGCAGTTGGGCTCCCCTGCCAGCTCCAGAGCAAGGCTCAGTCCCGCAGGCAGCTGCTGCCTGCTCATAGAGCCTGCTGGGGAGAGGGGCTGGCCACCCACAGCCCACGGCCACTGCCCAGAGCACCCCCGGCATGCGTGGGCAGCCTGCGGGGCACGGCACGGGGGGGCTCAGCTTGCTCCCTCCTGCACCTCCCGCCTGCCCTTCAGCAGCTCCCGAGATCGGCAAGACGTTCGGCCCCATCTCCCTGGGGCTCCCTACCTGTGCCTGCTGCATGACGACAGGCCAAAACCTCTCTGGGTAGCGCACCTCTGGAAGCGTGATCCCATGGTGGGATGACGCCTGGCTTGGGCTACCCTGCTGCGTGTCCTCAGGCTGCCTGTGGGCCACCTGCAGGCAGGAGGAGGAGGAAGAGGTGTGTGATGGAGGCGGCTGCCTTGGCACCGCAGCCCCCACAGTGCCGGCAAGCCCAGGCCTGGCACCGAGGCAGCTCTGAGCGGCCCCGTCCACCACCAGCCTCTCCCTCCCGCCCCGGCCCTTACCTGCCGCCTTCTCTGCTCCCTTCGCCTGCCCTCAGCGGGCTGGGAACGGCCGTTCTGCTCCTTACCCACGGGCATCTTCCACGTCCTGGGACGCTCAACTGCCGTGGGCTTCCAGGGGAATCGCTGCCTCCTGAGGGGGGCTGCTCCTCCCGACTGAGGTACTCCAGGGCTGTCGCTTCTTTTGTACCCTGGTCAACGCAGCATCGCCCCCTCCTCCGTCACAATGGGTCTGGGCACGAGGAGCCCCCCTGTACATCACAAAGCCCTGGCCGTCGCCATGGAGATGCCCATGCCCGTGACTGTTCCCAACCGGTCCCAACCGGTGACTGCCATCTCCATAGCAACCACTGGGCCCACCAGGGCCGCTCCAGGCACGCACAGCGTCAACCACGTTGGAAAAGACCTTTCAGATCATCAAATCCAACCGCTTCCTAGCACTGCCAAGGCCACCACTAGCCCACGTCGCTGCGGGCCTCGTCTACACAGCGCGTGAACTCTGCTGGGGACGGTGACTCCGTCGTTGCCCTGGGCAGCGTCTTTCGATGCCTGACTACACCTGAAGTGAAGAAATGCTTCCTAACCCCCAGCTCACACCTCCCCTGGTGCAGCTTGAGGCTGGTTGCTCTTCTTCCGTCTCTTCTTCCTTAGGAGAAGAGACCAGGCACCTTCTGGCTCCCGCCTCCTTTCGGGTAGCTCTAGAGCGCAGTAAGTTCCCCCCTGAGCTTTTTCTTCTCCAGACTAAATCCCCCCAGGTCCCTCAGCTGTTCCTCGTCACACTTGTGCTCCAGGCCCTTCCCCAGCTCTGTCGCCCTTCTCTGGAGCTGCTCCAACACCTCAATATCTCTCTTGTTGTGACAGCCCCAGGCCTGAACACGGGATTCGAGGGATGGCCGCACCAGTGCCCAGTACAGGGGGACAATCACTGCTCTGGTTCTGCTGGACACGCTAGTGCTGATAAAAGTCAGGATGCTCCCGAGCGCAGGACCTGGCCCTTTGCCTTGTTGGACCTCATGCCATTGATCACAGCCCACTCATCCAGCCTGCTCACATCCCTCTGCAGACCTTCCTGCCAACACTCCCACCCAAGCCGGTGTCATCCGCAAACTTACTGAGGGTGCACTCAATCCCCTCATCCAGATCATCAGTGATCTGGTTCTGTGATTCGACGATTCCAGTGAAGATATTAAGAAACACTGGCCCTAGTACCTGGGGGACACTGATAGCGACCAGCAGGTGGCCAGATGTAATACCATTCACAGCTACTCCGGGGGCTCAGCCATCTAGCCAGTGTCCAAGCCAGGGAAGAATACACCTCTCCTGGCCATGAGCGGGCAGCTTCTGTAGGAGAAGCTCCTTGGCAGCCGCGAGCAGCTCAGAGAGGATGCTTCACCCCAGAGCGTGTGGACACCGCAGAGCCATGTTAGGGGAACCACTGTAAAGTGCACATTCCTGGCACACCAGGTGCGGCTGCATCTCGTCCCGAGAGGCCCTGAAACTCCGTTTCTCTCCTATGTGTGGACAGTGCTGCATTTTGAATTTAATTCCCAATTACATTTCCTAATTATTCCACAACCTGCTCCTCTGCCGAATCATTGCCAAGCACTAGCTTTCTGTCCTGGCACCTTAGGCTTAGGAGCAGGGCTGGACGTTTGCACTTTGGGATCTGGTGGTCTGAGTGTCATTTGCGACATTTGAAGGTGGATTTGGGGTATTTCTGGAAGGTTTTGAGCCGGGGCGGGGGCAATTTGGGCTCTTTGTGCCCAATTTGGGGTAATTCCAGCTCTTTGAGGGCGTTCTGCGTGAACTTGAGCTGCTGTGGGGACCCGTGGGACATTTGAGGGGAGTTTTGATCCATTTGGGGGCGGGTTTAGGATGGTTAAAGCCACCTTGGGCGTCATTCGAGCTGATTTACGGCAATTTGGGGAGGGGGGAGTGGGGTTGTGCAGTTTCAGACTCATAGAATAGTTCTAGTCACTGTAAGGTTATCTAATTCCAACCCCCCATATGTAATAGCTAGGGGTACAATTCAGAGGTTGGGGGATATATGGCAGGGGTCAGAGGCACAGGTCAAAACGTCAAAGGCTGGGATCAGATTCCAAAGGTTAGGGTGCCAGATGCCATGGATCGCAAGTGAATGGCCACAGCCCCCCCATCACCGCCACTATCTGCAGCACAGTTTTGGGCTCAGGACAGCAGCACCTCCACAAAAACCCCAAACGGCATTTATCCCCAAACAAATTCTGTGGATTCCCCCATCACCACCTTACAGAGTCAGGGGCTTTCCTTAACCCAAGTGTGGTGTTTGGATGAAAAACAAGAGATCGAAACAAAACCAGGCTGCGAGTCCCTTTGTTTTCCTATTTATTCCAGCATATTCTAGCTAAAGCCACAGGAAATACACTTTCCCACAGTGACCAGACATCTTTAACGAGACACACCACAAATAAAACGCTCCGTGGGCCCAGTGAAGGAGGGGACAGTGGTAGCAGAGGCAGGCTGCACAGCCCAAGGCCCCACATGCGTGTGTGCCTGTCCCCTTGCCGAGACGCGAGCAGCACCTCTCCTGGGGTGCTGGGGTGTTCGTGCGGGATCTCCCGGGACAAGAGCTGCCACGCTGCCCTGCATCTCCCTTCATGCTCTGGAGAGCATCCCTGGAACGCATCATGGCCCAGGGCAGGGGTGTCTGTGCTGCCTTAAGCACCGAACGCATGAACTGCTGTCAAAAATGAGCACTAGCGTGGCAGTGCGGCAAAGGAGGGAAGGGGAAGGGCTGAGGAGTATTTCAAATACAAACCCCAAAAAGTCCCAGTTAAAACCATCCTGTCTGGGCCCCTCCCTTGGCAGAGGCACAGGCACTGCCCCACGCCCTGGCCAGACCTGGGTCTGTTTCCAGCAGGGTAGTGCAGAGGCCGTGCTCCTGCCCTCAGGGCAAGGCAGTGCTAGGTCACAGCTCTCTTGAAAAACGTTTAAAACTGGCTGTGAAAACAAACTCTGTGCTGCTGAAGAAGGAAAGACAAAGGAGCGAGGGAGGCTCTGTAGGCACTGGAAGGCTGCGGCTGCAGGGTCCAGACTCCTGCCTGGGAAGAGCCACAGTGCCCACGGCACACAGCAGCTTTTCTTCTTTGAAGAGAAAAACATCACCATCCACCAGTAATTTCTTCCAGATTTCTCCGACAGCCAGGGATTTCACCGGCAGCTCACATAAACGCACCATGTTCCCCACAGGAAACGCTCTCCCAGAAACCTGAACCTTCCTCTTCTGCTAAACAATGTGCTTCAGATTCCCTGCAAATAAAATGAGGCAGAAAATGGGATTTCCACTGATGGTTCAGCCTGCCAGGAGCAGTGGTGCCACCCCTATGCCTGACAGCCTGGACAGCCTCAGAGCAGCCCCTGCTCCCTACTGACCCCTGTCGCCCTTTACAGAGGCTGCTGCCCTCTGCCCAGTCAGACTTGGGCAACTACCAAAGGGAGAGGCTGCCATCACTTCCCACTACAACCTGCAACTGGCCTGGCTGGATTCATGGGCCAGTACTGGAGTGGCACACGCTCACTCCAGGCTGCCTTGTCCTTCCTCTGTGCTGGAGGCACTGCCAGAAGCACGCAGCAGAGATCCCTCCCAACTCTGGAGCAATGCCGTTTCTCCTTCTCCTGGACAGGTCAGGGGGGATACCCCCTCCCTAGGATTGGCCTGTGCTTGGAAATGGACAATCCAAGGCATCCACAGCCACCGCATCTCCTATCCACCTCCTACTCTGCTTTGAACACCGACACATCACAACATCCACAGAGTGGAAAGGCCTGCACAGACCTGTCTCACGATCTCCAGCTCCTCCTGGGGACAGGGGCAACATACAGATGGGCAAGGGCATCAAACAAGGCTTGCAGGAGCTTGCTGGGCTCAGCCAGCTACCTATCCTCAATTCCCAACAGCTTTCAATCTCCTGCCTGGCTAGGATATGCACGGAGATCAGGTGGGAAAGCATCTTTGCCCTCAGGCAAGGCCCAGCCCTGCAGAAAACTCTGAGAAGAGCAAGGTAGCTCTGGCCCTGCCCCAAGGGCCAATGGAAGGGTGCTGCAGAAGGTGGCCCCAGGGACACAACACAACCTCCTGCCAAAGGCAGACCAGGGGCTCTCATTAGGCCTGAAATAAAAAAAAAAAAAGAATAGCTGGGGCTTCGTGGGGCCCCAGGCAAAGCACTCAGCATCCAGTCCCCAATTCTGCAGCAGCTTGGTGCACCAAAGGGTTCTGTCACCTAGGAAGGGGGTCTGTTTAAAACTAAGGTCAGGTTTGTGAAGAACTGGTGACATTCCCAGCTACACTGAGAGACCATACTTGAAAATCAAAATCATCATCCTATTTGAAAAGTCGTGACAACCGGGTGAAGTCCCCAGTGACTGGACAGGGAAACAGCGGCAAGTCAGCTTCACCTCTGAGCCCAGGGAAGGGAATGTGGTTCGTCTTTCTAGTCTGGGAGAAAGACTTCAATGAGCTTTCCTGACAGTCCTCTCCACGACAACCTGTCAGTCTGGAGCAGAAGCCCTGGCTTAGACAACTCACCTTTGATTGAGTTAATGATTTCTTGAATTCTCTGTGGCTCGTTGCGGTCTGCTCTGCAGCTCGGTGTGATCTCCAGCACGTAATCCGGACCATACTCTGTGAAGAACTGCAAGGAAAAGGAGAACAGAGTGAGCGTAGAGGTCTCTGGTGGGTTCCTCACTTGTGAAAAGAGAAGAGCATTTTCTCCATCTGAGGAGCACATGTATCTTGACTGTGTCAAAGAGGTGCTTCTGCAGTGTCTGCGCCCGCCGGAACTTTGCAGCCACTGTCAACTGAAGGGCGTGGGAAGCAGAACTCTGTGGCACAGCCAAAAGCAGCCAGATGTCTTTCCCACTGCTTTATTAGGCAAAGCTGGTGAACTCATTTTACTCATGGTTCCCTGCAAACCCATTTGTTTGTTGGTTTTTTTTCTATGAACAAAATTCAAGCGCTGCCTATCAGATATCCTTTCAGATGTCCACCCCACTTTTCAGAGTGCTGCATTGACGTGAATGTCAAACACCTGGAAGGAGAAGAATCAGAGTTCTTTAAGGTTAATAACGTGTTTTTTCCAGTAGTGTGCAGCTGAACCCGAATGAGAAAATCTGCAGCACGTGGACTCTACATGGAAATGCAGAATCCCAAATAACTGCCAGCAGGTTCATTTCAAAAGCACACAGTGCTGTCCAAAAACGACCACAGGCTAGGGTTAAAAATTCAGTGCTGAAGTTGCAATAGGTCCACTTGGATTAGGGAGAACAACTCGGCTCTTGTGCATGGAGAAGGGAGGGTTTGTCAAAGCTTTACCTCGTGATCAGGGATCTCAGAGGACAGTGTTCTCCCAAGGATGACCCCAGTCAAGCACGTCCAGCAGCGAGCTGTGTTGGCAAGGTTGTAGCCTCCTGTTTCCAGCAACATTTGTGATTTTGGAGGGGGTAGAGTGAGAGAAGAGGGAGATTATAGTGAAAGGAACAAATCGTGGAGCCAACACACACAGTTTACATGAATTCAGCTCGCTTCATCCACTCAGGCTGTGCCCCGTGTGTTGCACCCACTGGCTACACAACGCCAGGTTGGAATGACACTATGCAAGGGCAGATCTCACAAAAGGAACCCTAGTTACACCCAGCATGGCACAGGCCCGGGTCCTCCAGTCACCATCTCAGACCCAGCACGAGCTGCCAGCCCCATGTGTTGGGCTCTCTCCTGGCAACAAGGAGGGGGGATCAAAGGTAGCAGAGAAGGATGTGCAAGGGTAGCGTTGGATATGGGGGATCCTGGCTTTATAGTGCCAGCCTCCAGCCCATAAAGCATGATACATGCGTCAGGCCGTGCGCTGGTGAGCTCTTCAGCTGTGTCATGCTTGAGAGGACCAATATGAAGCTCAAGGACAACCTGGCACTAGGTTTTGTTGATCTCAAGTGCTGTTGTACAAAGCCTGTCCTGAACTCTTCCTGCTGGATAAACAGCTGGCTAAGTCATCTTTAGCCTTCAGAGCCCTGCTGCATCGTTCAGGCAGCCAACCCTTTTCCCAAGTCCCTGCTTGAGTACAAACGAAACTGTTCATTGTCAGATGCCCAAGGTAAATTTGGGAACACAGTGCTCGCTTTAAGGAGAAGCACTGAAGGGCTGATGAGCGGAGATGGGAAACACAGGTGCCACTGAGAAGCTAACAACAGTTCATCAGGGTTAACAGCTTCTGCTCATCTCCAGAGGGGCCAAAGACCCTTTAACTCAAGATTTGAGGGTCAGGATTGAGACTTGCACTACCCAGCATCAAGGATTTCAGGTCTGTGTGAAGGCAGCACCGCGGCATGGAGCCCTCTCCTGGCACTGCCTGCAGCCACCCTGCTGAAGAAAGCAGAAATGTTACACCTCACGTCAAGCTCTACTTTTGTCGCTCGTCTTTTGTGACATATTTAAACAATTTCAGAGCCAAGGTCAATTGCTTTTCAGCTGATTATGTAATGGAATGTTGATCTTGAGAACTGCTGAAAGAGCCACTCTGCTCAAAATTAAGATCGTTATGCTCTGGAACCTTTTGGCCCAGCTCAGGCATGGTGAGATCACTTCTTTCAACTGGAGATTCTAGGTGCTCCCAAATAACAACAGTAGTATCTGTAGCAGTTCAAGAATTTCTAATAAATGCAGAACTTACTCTCTCTCAGTATCTGGACAGCCTGCAGAAACTGCAGCTTCTTCATGAAGGGCATTAGCATCCAAACCAATACATAACAGCGTCAGTTCCTCGTACGCCAGGTGACCTCCTGCACCGGCCACTATCACTGGACGTTCCTGAGAAGAAGCAATGGAAAAAAGAGAAACTATTGGTTAGACAGAGGGAGGAGGAGATTACAAAAAAGACAAGGACAGATATTTGCATACTCATTTACACTGCCCTGCTCTTTGCTGCACCATGTCCTTGTTTTCATTTCCAAGGGAAGAGCAGGTCAGTCCTCCTACACAGCTGTATTTCACCTTTTATCGAATGGTTCTGCACTTCCCATATCAGGTTCCAGTAAGCACTGATGCCTGCGCTCAATATTCAGCCTGGAATACCTACCCCCCAGTTATTCTCAGGAAATAATTAACTAATGTGTCTCTTTTCCTCCCTCCCTCCCTCATCTTCACCTCTTGCTGTAGTCTAAAAGAAGATAACAGCTTCTTTGCAAATGATTTCCTGTCTTTTGGGGCAGTACATAATTTTTCATACAGATTTGTAATTTTTTATCGTTTAATCCATTATTTTCTCCTTTTGACAGCCTTTGCCTTGCATACCCAATCTCTGTTTTAAAGCAGGGAAAAATAAACAGCAGTTCCTTATCTGCATGAGCTTCTAGGTCAGCGACAGATACTCCTCAGCTGAGACCTGTGCTCGTCTCCTCAGAAACACCTCCTGACCGTAGTGACAAAGCCATTTCTGTTCCCTTAATTCCTCTGCCTCCCTGCATAGGCAGCACTATGTGCAGCACCGAAAAGCAAGCTGCGCTGCAACTGGGCTCAAGTACCACCCGAACTTCAACAGCTGTCCAGATGAGCCTTCCCACAGTTGTGGCATTTCCTTCATGCCAACAGCTTGGCTTGGCTTGGCTGCTCACATGTTTTGGAAGGCACAGTCTGCGCTGCAAAGCATCTCTTAGCAGTGATGATTCAAGAGCAAGAAAGAGCTCAGGTTGACCCAATCACACTCCAAGTGTCCATGGATAGCTCTCTAGAAAAAATAATGATGAATCTTTATACTTTCAAACTGTTTAAAACTGAAGGGATGCCACTGCCAGGTAACAGTCAGCGCCTCGTGATCTTGCCACAAAACACTTTTCAGACTGGAGTTGTGCCTTCATGTGAACACTCATAATCTGCTAAGATGTGTGTAAGAAATACAACCACTCACAAGGCCTGCTTGGAATGATCATCGAAGGACAATCTTCACCACACAGGACTGGAGCAACAGACTAAAAAGGGGGAAAATCAGAATGCTGAATACACAGCAGAATAACTATGTGGGTCTTGTTTCTCACCCACTCTGAGAAAATGCCCCAAACCGGACTCTGTAGCCTGCTCCCCAAACTTGACTGGTGGAGCTGCAAGACACATTCATGATGGGAGAATCCAACCCCTCAACGTGATCTGGGAAAAGACTATTCTTTACTTTTCTGGTGACAAAAAAGAAAAGACCCTTTCACTTTGGATCGGCAGGTGAGGCAGTAATGACTGGGCGATCGTCCCTTGCCTCCCCCTTGCTTTTCTCTTAAACAAGAAATTAACACAACTAACAGAGCTGAATTGCAAGGTGGTTTAGAGATGGGAGAAATTACTTCACACATTTGAATCCAAAATCAGTTCCATGAAAGACAGATTTCTCTTCCTAGCTAAATTACTGAGGAGCCTCTACATAACTCAGGAGCCTTAAGAACTCCTCTGAGACACTGCTCTACTGCTGTGGAGTACTTAAGTACTAAAGGATATTTGTCGCAGTACCACAACCACATGGGTAGCTGCAGGTACTCTTTAAGCAAACAGTAATCATTTTGAGAGTTCGGGATTTGATGTGCATACAAGGCCTTCATCCATGACCAAATCGCTGCCAAAGCATATGGATGGGACAACTCCTTATACGGTGAAATCAGAACAATTCAAAGCTTTGCTGGAGCTCAGTAAAATCATGCGTATTACGCATTGCTTGAAGAAACAAAAAGCATTCTAGCACCTCTTGATACACACAGACCTTGCGAGGACTCTTAAAACCAGGTTTGCAGAACTGCTTCAAGTAATTCCACTGATCGGGCTTGTATCTGCAAGAAGCCTGAACATCAGCGTAGGTCACAAGCCTGCCTGGGCACTCTGAGACACAAAGCTGCAAGAAAAGAAGACACACTGGGGGTAGAGAAAGGTCAGGAAAGTCAGTGCAATCAAAAAGCAAGAAAAAAGGCCACTTGTAACAGTGCTGATTTATGGAATTGCCTTCAGTAATGTTTAGTGCAGCACTTGGAAAGGGACACAATGCGTACTCATGATCACATTTTGAAGGATATGATTTTTTTAAATCAAACAAGTCTATGTCTAGTTCTTAAGCACCATGACTAAGAGGCAGGGAAAATACGTTATCTCGGTATTTCACTCACCTGTCTTCTAGGGCACTGTAGGTTTATTAACGCTATGGGGCTGGCACATTTCAGAATGTTGAAGTGATATGAAATGGTCTTGCTCCTATGGAAGTGGACATAAGTTAAGCACTGTTACAATTATGGATGTTTGTACGTCCTACCATCCAAAATCTGAAAGCACATATTGATATTTAAATTCTATTCTTCTGATTGGTCATACCGCAAACACAAAACAACAACAAAAAAAACCCCAAACTAATCCCAAGCAGACCCTGGGTGTTTCATGCCAAGACACCTCTGAAACCAGAAGCATTTGGTCTAAAGAACGATGACAGAAGGTGAACTTTTGAGAAAGGTTTTTCACAGTACGGTGAAAGCCGAAACAACCCAGGCACTGTTACAGGCATCTGTAGTCCTGCCCCTGACAAGCGAGGGCTGTAAAACACCCCTGCAAAAACTCTGCGGTCCCTCTGCTTGCACTGAACGTACCGTGTGCGCACTGCGTGCCAAATCGGTATCGGCAAACGCTACACGGCGAAAGCTGCCTATTGCTGGACGGTCAGAAGGTGGCACCAAAATCAATCAAAAGCTTTTAGCACCTGGCCAGGAAACACAATGACAATAGCAGCATCTGCTCGTAACCCTGACAAACCTCTGGCGATGTAAAGGACAGTCTGAGGAGTCTGCATCCCTGAATGCTCACACTGGACAGCTTCTGGAATGCCACTGCACCGCGGCATGGAACCCTCTCCTGGCACTGCCTGCAGCCACCCTGCTGAACTCCAGCCCCAGCCAAGCCCCGGACCCCCGCTTGAGGACAGGCCACGGGACAAACCCATCTTCCTCATGACCAAACAGCTGACCAGCATCAGAGCTGCAGCTGAAGGAAAGCTCGTGGGATTTCCCCCCCCCCCCCCAGATCTGCACAGCAGAGCTCAGGAGAGGTCAAGAAAAGGCACCAACTCAGCATTTTGCCCTCTGCTTCAAAGGCACTCCATGGAACCAAGCATGGTGACAGCGGTTACCATTCCTGCCTTCAGGTAAATAACTAAGGCACCAGACAACAAGTCTTTTTTGACAAAAGGACATGTATTTTCCTAGAACACAGGTCCTAGCACCAGACATCTGCAGCTCAGCATCAGTCTTGCTGCACCTTCACACTGGCCTGGCACCTACCAAAGCTGCTCTCTGCCCTGAGCATCCAACACCACCTCACTGGTGTGACTGGGAAGGCTCCTTGGACATCAACAGGTATTCAATGCCTTTTTTAAACAGTTTGCATCCCACAATGGGGGTAACAGCACAGCTGTGCCATCCTGTCTGTATTTGCAAACAGGCCTCATATTCTGGGAGATGAAGGACACGAGCTAAACCATACAAAACGGAGGCCACAGAAAAATTATTTTACCACTAGAGAGACACACAATCCAGGGATGAATTTTTTACTTTCTCTCCTGTTGTTCTGGAAGATCATTATAAACATCAGAGATCAGAACAAAAAGCCACCCACAGAGCATGGAGAGAACAGTGCTCAGTCCTGCACTGCTTCAGACCTCTTATTTAAGAAACCAAAAGGCCACACAAACCAATTTGGACAATGTGCTCCCATTCTCTTCCAAGTTAGGAGCCATAACAATCATTTACCTTTCCACAGACCTTCTCCATAGAGTTTGCAAAATCAATTCTCACTTTATCTCCAAGAGATAACCAAGTATCTATGCATGCCAGGACACCTCTGAATCTATCTGCCCCAGACCTGCACTGTAGTTCAGGACAGCACAAGGACCGGGCAATAACATGCCTAGCCTCAGGCCTCTGCCCTACACTCTGCTTCTTCCTGCAGAGTATAAGGCAGAAGGCTACCTCCTGACCTTCCCTCGCCCCTCTCACATCCTGTTTTCTCTTCCAGCCGGATGGCTGCACCCCGAGGGTTCAAAGAGAAGCTGGGAACTAGGAGCAGGATTCACACACTGGCTGAGAACACACAAGGGAAGAGATTGCTTTCTTACTTCTTTGCATGATGCCACCCTCCAGGCCAGTTAATGGCTACCTTGCACTTGCCATCCAGCAGACACCGGGCTGCAGTGATGGTGGCTCCTCCCACAGCTGCCGCATACTCAAAGATCCCTTCGGTAGCTGGACAGTCATAACCTGTGGGCCCGAGTCAGTCCATGTGTCAGACACAACAGGCCTTTTCCTCTGCAGGAAGCACATTCGATTTGCTTGGAGCTCTCTCTGTCTCTAACCACTGCTCTAACTTTCTGTACCAGGCACAATGAAAAAGGCCCAGCACAAACTCCTGTATCCCAAGGAGGTTAACAGTGGAGCGGATCACTGAATCACAGACAGGCTTGCGTTGGAAGGGACACTAAAGATCATCCCATCCCCCTGCCACAGACGGGGACACCTTCCACTAGAGCAGCTTGCTCCAAGCCCCATCCAGCCTGGCCCTAAACACTGCCAGCGATGGGGCAGCCACAGCTTCTCTGGGCACCTTGGGCCAGTGCCTCAGCACCCTCACAGGGAAGAGCTTCTGCCTAAGAGCTCATCTCAGTCTCCCCTCTGGCAGGTAAAAGCCATTCCCCTTGTCCTGCCCCTACAGGCCCTTGTCCAAAGTCCCTCTCCAGCTTTCCCGTAGCCCCTTCAGGCACTGGAGCTGCTCTAAAGTCTTCCCTTAAGGAGCCTTCTCATCTCCAAGCTGAACCAGCCCAACTCTCTCAGGCTGGCTCCAGAGCAGAGCTGCTCCAGCCCTTCTAGCATCTCTGTGGCCTCCTCTGGATTCACTCTCTCCATGTTGTTGCTCTAGACGTGTGATGAACTGACCACAAACACCCACCCCACCCCCCATCCCCTTGCATTGCTCAAGAAGGCAAAAAAGTTGGGAGCGAAGTTGAGCCCAGGAAGAAGGGTGGATGAAGGGGACGGCAATTTCAGTTTTGTTTTCAGTTCTCGCTGCCTTACTCAGTTATTAATTGGCAACAAACTGGCTTCATTTCCCTAAGCTGAGTCTGTTCTGCCCATGATGGTAACTAGTGAACTAACTCGCCTATCTTGACCCATGCTCTAGTCATTGTATTTTCTCCCCTACCCTATTGAGGAGGCAGAGTGAGGCACCTTGGTGGGCACCTGGCAGACAGACAAGGTTAACTCACCACAAACATCAACAATCAAAACATTTATTTGCACTTAGATCATTCAGAGGTGGGGTTTGATCCAACTTGTGATGTGTGTGCCTGGCTACCCCGACCTACTGGCCCCCTCACTCCCATTTAGCAACAACATTCTCAGATCTCTGGCTACCCTACCAGAAAATCCATGGCACAGACACTTATGTACGCCCCCCCTAAAAACAAGACATCCACAAAGGAGACAGGCCTAGGTAGACTGCAGGCCTACAGCTAGATTAAGATCTTCACCCAGCCCAACAGCAGCCTGCCTGAAGCTGCTCCCCAGCAAGGCACAACTCCAGGGCTGCTTCTCTGCCTCCAGAGAGATCAGCTTCAGAGACACAAAGGGCAGAGCTAGGGGAGACCCATGAGATCAGAGCACAACGCGTACCGCTGCCTCAGTGCTGGGTCACTCCTGCTCCTGACAATAAGAGTACGCAGAGCCATCTTGCCTGCTCTCACTACTGCATTGCTCAGTGTCTTAGGTGCGGGCAGGTGACGGCCCTTGCTCAAGAGGTAAGCAAAGTCACCCAGAAAACACCCGGACCACTCTGGTGCCTGGCTGCAGCTTCAGGCCACACATGTGCCCTTCACCACAGCAGACTTGTGGAAGCCAAGGTCAGCAAGCCAGGGCCTTCTGTCCTGCCCGTGATCCTAAAAGCAGCAGCGAAAGGGACTGGCTCCCAGGAGGCAAGGGATAGTGAGGCTGACAGTACCCTCGGCTGGCAACAGTTGAAAACGACAGTCTGATAGGGCTCAGCAGCACCCTGTGAAACAGGGTCTCCCCCTGCAAACAGCCCACCTGAGCTCACCCCTCTGTCTAACCTCAGCACAGGCAGAAAGCATCCTGGTCCTAGTACTCAGTTAATCTCTCACTGAAGATACACGTCCTTACCCAGTCCATACTCCACAGACTCTGGATGGTCATCATCTCCCTCCTCACTGACCTTCTGCAGGTGCTGCAGGTAGGCATCTGTGTGGAAGCTTGCCATCTCCTCCATGGAGGCCACTTTTGGCTTAACTATCCTAGGCAGAGAGGAGGAAGGGAGCACATCAGGACAAGACGCTCCAAGGTTTGCCCAGAAAGCCCAGCTTCACTCTCCTCAAACGAGAAGCCTTCTTTTGGCAGCTGCTGTTGACAAAGCAAACAGAATTCCCGCCTCCTCTCACACCAGACTGTCACTTGGAACAAAAAAGGTGACGAGCTGAGCGAGCCTTTCCCCCAGCACACGGCACTATCTGCTGTGCCTGTCCCAGTGAGGCACACCTGCAGGTGCTGCCTGCATTAACCTTACCACTTTGCTTGAAGTTTTTCTTCTCTTTTCTGCATATTCTCCCAGCTTAAGCAGTGCCCAGCACATCCACCACTCTGGTTACACACACAGGAAAGAACAGGGACAACGGCCAGGCCCAGCCCAGCGCTGCAGCAAGACACCAGCCTGCTGGGTCAGCAGGCTGAGCAGCTCCTCTCACATGCTCTTAACTCTGCCTGGACTCAAAGCAGAGGCCATCTCTGTCCTCAGCAATTCACACATCACCCTTCCCGAGCTGTGCTGCTTTGCAATCTGCATAAATAAATGTTGGGACATGTAAAAGCCCCCTCCAAGCCTCAGGCCTTGGGGGCAGCTGCAGGCAACACAGTTGCCATGGGAAGAATACCAGAAGCTCCCAGCCCTAGGCTAGCCCAGTGGCCAGCACTTCTAACCCTATGTCAGGGCAAACAGCCCTTTGGGTCCACCTCTGCAGTGGCACCTACAGACGTTTCCAAAGCACACTGCACCGAAGTGACAAGAAAGAAAGAAAAGCCCTTAAAAAGTTTCAACAGGCACCTCTGGCCCTGCTGAACCGACACGTGGGACTTTCTCCAATTTATTTGTCCAATTTTCCATAATTACTACAATCTTGCCCAGTTAGGAAAACCCAGACTTCCTTTATATTCTAGAAATACACTCTGCCAGGCTCCTGGACTCATCTGCCAGCAGGGGCAGCCCTGCAGCTACCCGGTACCTTCCAAACCTTAGCAGAGGAGCAAACATTCTCTTAACAGAAGAGTACTTACTTCATTTGGTCAAGTAAGGCGTACGCTTCAATCAACGAATGCACCATACTGGCCTAAAGAAAAGAAAGAGTAAGCCCGTGAGCAGCTCCGCGGAGGAGACGGCAGCAGCGCCTGGCGCAGAGCCACGTGTAGCGAAGGCATAACCGGTTCCTTCCCCAGCAGCGGCATAGCTCAGCTGGCGCCAGCCTGAGCCGGGCTCTGCAGCTCTTCGGCGGGGGGGGGGGGTCGCCCCTCGGAAGTGCCTCCTCTGCACGCCGGTACAGGCGCTGGCCGGGTCGAGCCCGGCTCTCCCGCTCCCCGCATCGCCGCTGCCCGGGGCCAGCGCTGCGCCCACCCCGCACACTTCCGCCGCCGCCGGATGCTGCGTAATTCCAGATAACCGCAGGCCGGTTATCACGGTCCGGTCGTTCAAACCACGCTCCAAGCTCTGCCACACACTGCTCCGGGGCCAACTGCACTGAGCGCAGAAACGACAGCCTTTACCACGCCGCACTCCCTTCCGCGCACGCCAGCTGCCGCTCTCCGAGCTCCCCAAGCCCCGCTGGTACCGAACGAGGCCTCCGACGGCCGGCCCGGGGAGCCTCCATCCACCCTCCCGCCTCCACGGCTCCCGGAGCCAGCCCCTCACTCAGTGCCGGCCCCGCTGCGGCCTGTGGCAGCCAGAGGAGGGCGAGACAAAGCCGCACGCTGCGGGAGCACCAGGCGGCTCTCCCGCGGGCGCGGGCGCGGGCGCGGGCTCCGGCTCCTCCGTGCAGGCGCCGGGCTGGCTCACCGGCAGCCGCGGCAGAAGTGTTGCCCGTAACAGAAACACAAACCAACAGAGTGTCAGTTTATGCGGTGCTTTATTCAGGGCCCGGGGACCTGAGG